>VZSE01008984.1:112225-232373 GCA_013398275.1 Promerops cafer
TCTTTCTAAGTTTGAGCCTGCTCTGCTCTGTTCCTGGTCGCATCTCACAGCAGTTAAAGAAAATACATTTTCATGGGGGCACTGGCATTGGGCCAGTGCCAAACCACTGACACACACGAACAGAAGAATGTGTACGTGGACCTGGGCGTGTGCCTTCGTTAAGCAAGAGAGTGGTGATGGAACAGCAATGCTATGAATTTATAGAGTTTGGATCCATCCTCTCCCCAGAACTTAGTCACTTGTTGGACTGCTAACACAAGTAAGGCTGCCTAAATTGGTGATTCACGTCCCATTCCCTAAATGGCTGGTCAAATTTTGCACCAGGACTTACTTATGTGATTGGGGTTATGGACTACACTTGTGTACCTTCACCTGTGCTTGTGTTTCAGTGTCTTCTAGGTATGTATGGGCTACAGGTGGCTTTAATGCATTCTTGAATGTTTTGATTCTTGTTTTTCTTTATCCTTGCACCATGGGGTAGCACATGTGGGTGTGATGGAGTTATCCAGGTACTTAGGCACTTGGCTCTCACATAGCTGAGTGGATAAGTTGACCTTTCCCTTGCCTGAAATCCACCTCCTGATTACAAGTGGTTAAAAAGTTTTCACCATAAAGTTTTGAGAGGATGTATCACTTTCATTAAAAGTTTCATAAGGAGCTTTGGCAGACAGGGGACATTTCTTAAAATTAAACATGGATAGGGCTCTGATTTAGTACATGAGACATGAGACATGAGACATGAGCAGCCTCTGCTTGGCAGCATCTTTTCATGCAGTGAAAAGCTCTGTGTAGGGCAAGGTGATCAGCACAGACCTCTTCCCGGAAGGAGGACTCAGGCTCTCAGCATACACCAGCACCATGCTACCATCACTAGTACATGTTACATTACGGTGTGCAACAGAACCCAAAACACTTTAAAATGATGGTGAAATGAGACTAGTGGCCTCTGGTTGAATGTCCTCTGCCCATCCTCATGTTGCAGTGTGGGCTCAGGAGGCCTTGTGGGGACCAAGCTCCAGGCCAGACGAGGTCTGCCCAATCCCAGAGCATTCAGGGGTTGCAGCAGCATTTTAAAACATGTCTAAGGAGCTCTGGGGAAGAAGAACAGGCTGTAAGCTGTTACCAGAGAGGAATGGATGCCTGGACACAGAACCAAGCAGCATAAGCCTGAAGCAGATCCATATGTGTAACTTTATCTAAGACTCAGAAAAGCTAAAGAAAAGTTCAGTGTCACGGAGTCAGGGTGAGCAGCAGCCAACATGATTGAAAAGCAAGCAAGCAATAAATAGAGTAGCTACCTATTCTGTGCCCTGGAGACACCAGCCAACCTGGCTGGCCTTGGCCAGCAGCCTGAGAGATGCCAGGTGTGAGCTGTATCACTCTCACTCCTTGGCTCTCATTTTCAGTACTTAACTAGATGCTCTATATCAACATGCTGGTGCATTTGCTCACTCGCATACGCTTCTCGGGTATGTGCTTTGTATCAGAAAGCTTGTACTCCTTTGAAGGAATATAAAACAGTAATGCCACAGGTTTGTCTCTGACATCCAGTATGTACATCCTCCCCTGTCGCTATAATAATAGTCAAATACGACACAGAACTGAAGGAACACTTTTCATTTGAGTGAAAGACAGTTCTTTATCCCATAGCCTCAAGGGACCTATGTCCTCCTAGGCTATCCCACTCACTAGCAGTGTACCCAGCCCTGCCCTTCTCCTTCTAAACCTCCATCATTCTATTATTTTATTATTTTATTCAGTGTTTTAAGGCATTCAGTGTTTTAGGGTAAAATTTCTGAATGTGTTTACTCAATAAAGGCTAAAATAAACCTCAACAGCCTGCAAAGATCTGAAATTTCACTACATCTATATAAAGAGGAAAGAAAGCAAAGTGTGTGTGTTTTGATTTTTGGCCTCAAATTGTTGCTGCAGCTCAAATCCCCTGCTTAACTAACTTGTGTCATCTGTACTTTTCATCTCCACCTGTGCAATCATTTGCAGAAACATTATTAGCTGTTTGATTTTTTTCCCCAGTTTGCTTCCATAGCAACATCCATCAGGGAGAGAACAGCAGGAGCATATGGGGAAGTTATGCAGCACATTTTCTACAAGAAAAGGAGGCCAAAGCATTTAACAGACAGCACTTAGGTTTCCCTTAGTAACTGAAATTCCAAAATACCTCTCTTGTTTCAGTAATTCCTAGTATTAATTAGGCTGCTTAATGATGTACCAGTGCAGGCTGGAGGTAACACTTGGGTTGTCTTTAATTAATCAAGGTACTGGAACATTTCTTTGAGATTTAAGCTTATTGCCAAAACACATCCTTGTTACATTTTTGTGTGTGTGTATTTTACGAGCCAGGCTTGGAGCTGTTAGACAGCCTTTGACATGCTAAATATTGTGGAAAACTTTTTGCATAAAGTTCCAAAGAGAAATGCCAGAGCTGAAAATTATCTGTTTGAATAGTTTGAAATCTGTCACCAAGGAGTAGCTAGAAGCTGTCAGGTCAATTTTAGAATAAGTATATAAAAAAAAATAAAAACGTATCTCCTGCATTTCTCTCCTTACCAGCAGCAACCCATATAAGGTGGTATTTTATTAATGAAAACTGTACTGGTGTTCCTCTTTAGTTTAAAATACAGACTCTGAAGCTCAATATAAAAACACTAAGAGCTGTTAAGTCTTTTTAGCAAATCAAATATTGCACTAATCTCTTGACTAGATCCATGTTTACACCAGAACATACTTAAAATGGAGATGTTGATGTTTTGGGGTGTTGTATACTGTGTAAGCATAAAACTGACAGGGAGACTGATGAGACTGCAGTATAGGATGTTGATGGAGATCAAATTATTTGTGTCCCGACATAGACACTGGAAGATGTTGCACCAAGAGGTGCATCCTGCTGGCAGGCTGCTATTTGTCCCCAGTGTGCCTGCTGGTTTGGAAGTGTGGCTAGTGCTGGATGCAGAAGGAGACACACCACAGTCCTGAAGCCACTGAAAATCATTGTGAAATGCAGCTACAGTTTAATGTTTGTTCTTTCTGTCTTTACCTATCAATTCCTTGCTTTTCTTCTTCTCATACCCAAATTGTTCCCTATTTCACACATACCACTTCAGCCTTCCCCCTCCCCCCTGCCACCTCCTTTGTCTTTGCATCTCCTGTTGTCTTTTCATCTCCTGTTGTCTTTTCTCCCTGGCTTCTTCTCTGCCTGGACCATTTGTTCACTGCCACCCTTAGAATCTGCCCTGCCCCACCCAATCTCCCAGACAATGCAACTGCTCTTTCTGCAAACAGTTTAACAATTCTCTCACATCCACCAACTGAACACTTCTGCTCTTCTCCAACTCGGTATATCCTCACCTCCTTCAACACCTTCTTATCCCTGGCAGTTGGTTCCCATCTGAGCATAACATGTCTCCACCATCCCAGTGCCACCTTCTCACCTCCTGCAACGCTTCTGCCACCCAGCCACCTCTCCCTCTGTCCCTTCACCTGGTAAAGGCAGAAGTGGAGGAGCAGGAAATGTCTCCCTCTACAGCAAAGAAGAGTAAAATCTGCTCACACATTTCCAACATATCTGGAAGCCTTCTGTGACCCCTCACATGCTCAATGCCACTTTGCCAAATCTGGGCCAGAGCCCGCTGACCTGTCCTGCTGCCTCCATCAGCTCTGCAACCAGAGAAGGCTGCTGCATGAGGACCCTTGAAATCCCACTAAATATCAAAATTTGCCAGGAAACTCGAGCTGGCTATGGACAAGTACAGAGGGATATCAGTGGCCTGAGGCCTCTGGCCAAACTGAATGAACAGACTCAGGGTTTCTTAGGTACATGGAGCTCTGAACAGCTAGACACGCTGGAGGTTGCTCTTTATTTGTGAAAAGTTTTGTTTTTTAAAACAGGCAAACATGACTTTGTCCTCTTTTTATTCTCATGTCCCGGGCTGCAAGGGTTTACTGTATAGCAACAAACTCTGCCAGTTTGTAGGTGAGTAAAAACAACCTGCTTCCCAGCCCGCAGCCAAGAGGAAAACACTAAGGAACCTAAACAGATAACTGCACTGGCTGTAACTCAGTCAGGTACAAATTTTTGGCATTTTTGGTTTGTGCCAGTGTTTCCTTAAAAATTAAATCCACTTGCTCCCCACCTCCAATTTGGAAGGAAGATCTCATTTCCTGCCGTTTGATCATTTGCTTGGGTTTAAAGCAGAACCTTTGAGAAACCATGTATGCAAAGTCTAGTCCTGCCTGATGGGAGAAAGTTTAAAGTTGCCTGAAGGATGAGCTTTTCTCTAACACCTGGTTCTCTCATATTACAGCAGATCTCTCAAATCCAATTTCTATTAAGGATGGCATAGGCAGAATCGGTCCTCCTAGAAGTTATCAAATGTATATAAATAAACAGGAAGCAGTATTTCTCTCCCTTTATTCAAAAAGCACCTGCTGCATCAACTAAGTTGTAGCATAGATAGAACATGAAAAATTAGAGCTGGCAGAGGATAAATTGGAGAAACAACATTTCAGTTGGTCCTCCTACAGGAGCGACTCGTCAGACTAACCATGAGGACGGACGGAGCCAGGTTCTCCACCCTCCCTGGCTTTCAGAGGCAGTTCTGCTGGCAAATCCAGCCAGAGTGCTGTTGGCCCAGCCTTAGCAAAAACAAAGCCAGCATAGTGCTGAGCAGCCAAGAGCAGGGAGGCTGAGACAGCCAAGGCTGGGTAACATGGCATTAGGCAGGAGTCCTTTTTGTGTCTGAAGGTGCCAGGTGGAGGGGAGAAAACAAATTGGCTTTGTTCCAAAGAAGCCCCTGAACTTTTGTTGCTCCAAGTGGGCTGTAGCCAGCATCTTCTAGTTTCTACTTCTGCTAGGGAGTATTTTTTATTTCTTAATATGAGCAATATGCCATATGTTCTAAATGCCATTTAAATATACAAAATATAATTACAGATAAACTTTGGAGACCAAATGAACTCTATCTCTTTTTTACTACAGAACCATAGAAATAGAAGAATGAATAAGACTTTCTTTTTAGCAAATTAGAATAAGAATAATGATGTTATTTCACTGGTATTATTACTTTGCCGTTATTATTAAGACTTTTAACCCCTGTAACTAAATGCTGATACTAGCTCCTGCTAAATGCTCTACAGAAAAAAAAATACAGACCTACATTTAGACTGTCAGCTCTAAAGACAGAATTCAGGTTCAGACTAAATCAAGGTGCCACGATTTAAGCTGCATGTTTAAGCTCGTATTACACTCCAGGGGAGCCTGGTCAATAGAGTCAGTGGAGCACAGAGAGTGATTCAGCTTTCTCCAGCACAGTCACATTTACAGTGATTCACAGACACCAAGAGCCATTTGAGATGCTGTAGGCACCTTGCTGGCATTCCAACAGTGACCTTCCAGGCTTGCTGCCATGCTCACCAGCTTAAGCAAGTGTTCCAAGTAACTTGGGACATCTAGAATAATGCAAGTGGTTCTGTTTAGGCACCCTGAACAGCTGGGAGGACAGCTTGCTCCCAGGGCTCAACTAACTGTATTCAGTTGCCTAAACAGAGGCTTCTAGTGGTATTTGAGGTGCTCAAGAATCTTCTTCCTCAAATAGAGTGTCCACACCAGCAGCACTTGGTCACTCAGTGCTGTATCTGCCAGGCTGGTGAAGTTGTTTCAGATACACACAGAACATTTCAAACTGTCCTCTCATAGCACAGGCACTTAAATTGCAGCTTCCACTGCCTGTCCTGGGGGTGGCACTCCCCAAACCCTATCTGTGGATAGGTGTCTCAGAGAGCTCACAATCTTCAAGTAGTGGAGTCAGATGCTCCAGGATATCCATCCTCCAGCACCTGCAGAAGCCCCTCTTGTCCCAGACCAGCTTACGTGGGAAAACTGACTCCATCCTGATGCTGAAGACAAATATTTCAGCTGCTGGAGTGTCACACTAAAGCTAACGTGCTTTAGTGTCCAAGCCTCCTGCTCAAGCAGTCCATCCAGATCCAGCTGCTTAAAGTCCACCTTAATATGAGGTTACTGTAAGATTGTGATGGACAGGTCTGAGATTCATCAGCATGAATGTAAGTAAATTAAACTGGAATAGTAGAGTTTTTCAGGCATGATATGACTCACCCCTAAAGGCAGAGTAAGTGAGATTTTTCTTAATAAATCCCTTGGGGCAGATTAGAGTGAAATGCCACTAAATGACAAATGTTTAAAAATATGCATATGGCAGGTTTATTTCAGAACAATTTGCTTGCAATGGAAAGTAGGTATGTAGGTGTTTTGGTTATTATCTGTAGAAATATAGCAATATAAAAGCACAAAAATAGCAATTAAAAAATGTATAAGGAAAAGAAAGAAAAAGAAGGGTTAGAGTAGAAGGATATTGCAGCCATGTATCCAGTGTGAGACTCGACTGTTGCAATTTTGATGTCCATTGATCAAAGTGGTGGTCACAGTCTTGATCGATCAGGGGAGGGGGAAACTGCGAAACACAACTTTCAGCAGGTGCAGGTTCAGGTGGGAATGCCCAGATACTCCTCCTGGGGCAGGGAGTTTTACACTGTCTGATGTAACACTGAGGATCACAGGCAGTCCTCTGGTGGAAGGTCTCAGAAATGAGTCTGGGGGTGCTTCAGGGTCTTTGATGGTTAATGGCAGCTTCTAAGACATTACAGCTGCCTCTCAGGTCAGCATAGCTGAGTCAGATATGCCCCATGAGAAGGGATGAACACCTTCAGGACTGTGTGTGAATGTTCTAATACCTCCCCTGGGGTGGGGGGAGAGATTTACACCTGAGCTAGTTGTGTAAGAGAGGACATTGGCATGATAAAAAGCACTATCCCACCTCCGCAGGGTCTGCTTCTTACTGGCCTCTTATCTGGGAGAAAACCCAGCCTGTAGCCTCTAGTGGTGGGTGTGCACCCCCTCTGCACCTGGGCTGTGACCTTGCACAGCAACAGCAAAGCACCCACTGCTTTAGCAAATGGCCAAATTTTTGAGTCATTAACCATTAATTTTTCCATTTCTCACAAGGGATCATTAGCAACTTGAGCGATACTAGTCCCAGAAGACAAAGGAAGGACTGGGAGGAATAAGGGTGCAGTTAGAACACAAGACTCAACTCCTTCCTTGATTCTAGAGAAAGGGGTATAAAAAAGTGGGGGTCAAAAAGCAGGGGAGATGTGTCACCTTTATGAAGAAGGAAAATCAGATCACTGCTTACACTCCAGGAGCAAAAAGGCAGGGAAGGCAGGAGATTAACATTGACTGAGACTCTGTGAGGTGTGTGAGTTCTCAGCAGTGGCAGAAACAGGGGTCAGGTAAGTGGGGCTGGGGACTTCTGCAGGGTGAACACTGGGGTCAGGGATGAGGTTCCAGGTTCACACTCTGGATTTAAAGGACACAAATACTGGTAAGTTAAGTATGTGGTGTGCATGTTTTCATCAATAAGAAAAAAAGACAAAGAATTGTGAAAAATAAGTACTTGCTTTACTCCTGCAAATAATTACAAAAACCTCAGATGTTAACTTTGTAATTTAACTCACCCTCTGCAACCATTCCTAATCCTCTTTGAGGCTCACCACTTTTAATATTTTAAATAACTCTGCAAGGATTAAATAAGGATTTGGTACTTTCATCCTCCTATGGATAACAACATGAGGATCTCTCACCTGTTCGTTGCTGCATTCGCTTCCTTTCCTCTCTGTATGTGACAGCAATGCTTTCTATTCCTCTGCTCCCAAAATACTGACATGCTTAACAGCTGTTGTTCCTCAATTTGCAAAAAGATCTAGTATTATTTCATAATGCCTCCTAATTTGTCAACTCTTACACCTCCACAGTCCTGGAATCTTTTTCTCTTCATCACAAGATATTTGCATACCTCAGGCCATATCTAGCCTCCTTATGAAAACCAAATGCAAACTATGCCTGTTTGTTTTGTAATGTATCAGAAGCCTGAAATTTCTGTTATCTGAGCTAGTTGCAAACAATCCTCTCAGCACTTGTGGAAGTGCTTTGGATGGCAGCTCTGCCAGAAGCATCATCCTCCCCATTGCTGCTGGGTAAATTCAGTGAGAAATTTGGGGATTTGCCCTTGGGGGAAAGTGCCCAGCAAATGCCATTGTTCAGATGTCAGAGCAGCACTGCCATGCAGGTGTGCAGCCCCTGCCACCGTGGTGTCACCATAACTCCAGGGGTAACTCCAAGCTGGAGTCCACGTGGCGCAGCATCATGACCAAAGACAATAGCCTCCATCACCAGCACCCACATCCCAGTTTGGTGGCTGCTGCTTTGTGCATAGTGCTGGTAGTGGGAAGACTGAGATGAGTTGCAGAAGACCAGCTGCTCCTGGTCTTTGGTTGAGGAGTGGAGCTGTGCATAAATCCCCACCCATTTTGCATTGGGGTGGACCCCATTCCTGGCCACATTAAAGCTGCCTACACCTTATGCTATACCAAAATCAAGTGTTTAAGCTTCACAAGCAGCCAGTGTTACCAGAAGTTCTTGATTTGGTCCTACCACATCTTAGCAATGGATTTGGAGAAAGGTGCATCTTCAATGAGCTGCCCAGGGAGCACAAATGTGCATAAACAATCTGCCAGGCCACATCCACAGCCAGGAGACCCAGGCAGAGGGTTTAGAGGCATGGGATAGGAGAAGAGAACCCTACTTGGATGCCACAATGTAATGCTGGGCCTGCTCCTGCAGCCCAAGGCAGCACTAGTGCTCTTTGTAGTCTTACCATCAAAGAAATTCAGGCAGGATCTTCAGGTGTCAGATTTTCCTCTCCTGTAGTTACAAGGGAGATCTGGCACATTGTTTACTGACTTGGGTTGCTACATCTCTCAGGAAGATTCTTGCAGCCCCTCAAGCCCACTTCTGTAGAGATGTCTGTCTCCAGCCCTGTCCCTGGCTCACGGATGGAACCTGCTTTTGCCACCCCCCAGCTCTGCTTCCCTGTTAAGGGGCTGTGGGTCAGTCCCCAGCAGTGACAGCATGTCCCCCACCAGGGTCCCTCACGGCTCCACCCCTCACAGAGAAGCTCTCACTCCCCAAAGTCTGGACCTGGTGGTGGTATCCAAAAGCCCATCATCACCAGAACCCAACATACTGAACACTTCACACACAGCAGCTACAAGACTGCCCTTTTCAGCCCTCTTCTTTCTACAAAATCAGATGAAAATACTGTTTATTCCCCTCCAGTTGTCTCCTGTGGCCACCTCTGCCACCTCCCTGCCAGTAACCAGCTGCTTGGTTTAGTCTCTTTCTTGATTTTGGAGCTCTGCAGCACACAGAGAGGCAATGAGAGGGATGTGGGGCTACAAAGAACCACTCATCTCACACGACAGTCATATCCCACCATGTCACCTCTGGGCTGGGGTGCTCCTTGGGCAGCAGAGCTGACAGCTCCTGGCAGCAGAGCTGTCCCACACATAGAAGACATTGTGGATGTGACAAGGGGTAAAAATAGTCTCACACAATTCAACCAACTTCATTTCACAATCTTCATGAAGTGTCAGAATTGAATTTCCAGATACACCACTCCACTATGGATGTAATGCTTCAGGAACATATTTTCTTTCTTGTTCAGATGCAGAAAAAAACCTCACAAGAACAACTATCCCCATGGGATTTTTCCCAGAATTGGTAGAAATCTTAAGGAAACAATTCCATTTTGTAATATCTCTGACTCTCCTGTTCAAAAATCTCATGAGGATATTTCCCAGGACAGTTGAATTGAAAGCCGATTGCAACCTAGGTTAGTTGTCAAATCCTAGTGAGTCCACATAAATTTTTTTCTCCCTTCCTTCTTAATAATGACTTGGGTTACTGAAAGAGAGCAGTGCACCCTGCTCTAATGTCTCTTCTTGGTGCTGTGCTATCAGGAGATTTAGGCACAGGTGAACTCAAGCCAGCTGCAGGGTAAGCACAGCACAGGGCTGCTTCCTGAGCCACACATGGTGGGATAAGGGCAGTTCAGAAGTTGGCTTTATTCAGTCCTGATTTTTCATAGCTCCACAGCCTCACTGTGATTACATGCAGTTGGTGAAAAGCTGGCCTGGCATTGCTCTGCAGCAGCAGGAGAGCACAGAGAGCCTGGAATCCGTGACTGCTTTGACCAGGCTGCCTGACAGTCACACACCTCTGGCCTTCCTGTTTGGGTCTCACTGCAGCTCCACTATGGCATTCTTCACAAGCAAAACCAACAAAATCATTTTAGCATCTTGAGTTACCCCATCACTAGATTCACCACAGCTGCATGGCAGGAGTAAGGCACTGGGATTTGCTTATATTCCCAGGGTGTGCAGTATAGGAGTATCCTGCAGGACTGAATTGTCTCCCACCCATCCGTGGCACAAAGGGGGCTGGGGCACCATCACACATGGTAAAGGTGTGCAGGCAGGATTTGTAGCTGGTAGTGCACATCACCTTTAATGGGGAATGTTGTCTTGGGGAGAAAATAAGAAAAAAATAGGAGAGAGAGAAAAAACTAAAAGGGAGAGTACATAAGGTCCTTTGCAGTACAGTAACAAATGGCTTCAAGATTGATTGGTAAAACATCTTTGGAAAAAATAATTGGAAAGGGAAGATCAGGGAGTAGAAAAACACAAGAAAGGGAAGGGGACAGGCTGCAGGAGAAAAGGAAATTAACAGATCTGAAGATGCTATCTGTGGCTGAGAAACCCCACCAGTCCTGGCTCAGTGCCTGTGAAAGTCCTTGCAATAAGGACTAATACATTCACAAGCAAGAGACAGGGATAAGAGAAAAAGAAGGAAATGCTGGATTTTATAAATTTTGTCTTCCAAACCTACTCTAAGGAGAACTTGATGAGATAGTGAGCAGACCCCCAGGAAGCAACGCTTGCCTGCATCTCCTGCTGCTAAAACTTGCCTCCTGTAGTCCCAGTGAGCTGTGCTGCAAAATAACCAGGCACAAAGGCAGCTAGTCCCAGCCATGGCTATGAGGAAGAATTCATGTCTTAGCACTCCGAAATCTGACTCCTTCAGATGGATTTTCTGTTTGCAATGTTGCAGAATTCCCCATGTGCACCTCTCCATGCTCCCCCTGTAGAGGGCATGGACTGCAGGTCAGGACCTGCTTCGCAGATGGACACGTACAGCAGGTACAAGGCCAAGGGCTCTGTTATTACTAGGATCCTCTGGGTAAACTGTAGTTACATTAAGAAAGAATAATGGTATCACATTTACAGACACCCTCAATCCAATTCTAACAAAACTAATGACTCTTAGCTGGGCAGAAGAGCAGTATCAGATTGCTGTTGCTCAGTGATACAGATTGGCAGGGCATCCCCTGCTTTGGTGCTCACCAGAGCCCAAAGGTCACAGAGAAGTTTTAAAGATCTGCCTGCAGCCTCCACCTGCAATCAGCACTTTTATCTCAAAGACGTATCTTGTCTCTGTGCCATTTCCTAGAGCTGTCAGGTAATCACAGCTGTTTGTGTTCTCCCAACAGATTTCATGGCTACAAGGCTTCTAAATGAAACAGCCGGGCAATGAGGCGTTTCTCTGGAGAAGACAGGTTTTGACTAGTTTAAGAGTTTTACTCACAGTAGAACTAAAATGGGTTGTGTACCTGACCAGCCCAAAGCCCGCTCCAGTTCAACAGAAATAAAAAACCATTATCCTATCCAAAAAGGACGGGAGACAGAAATCTCATAGAGGGCATTAGAGATAAAAGGTCAGATCCATCAAAACTTCAAACAAAAAAAATCAAGATTCATCAAAACTGCTGTGAAATTCTGTAGAACACAGATACCTACAGTGCAACCTGGAGAAAAGGTTTCCCCAGTTCTTCTGTCAGAGCATGTGAAGAATGTAGTATAGCTTCAGTTAGGGTGTAGACCCCTTCAGCACCTCATAGGATGGATTTAGCCCTGCCTAAAATGCACAAAATGAGAAGAATGAGATTAGCTCAACTGGCAGTAATTGTTTCTGTAATCTTCTCTTAAGTCTCTGAAGCAGGTCTAGCTTCTTCCTTTGCCTCATTTTCCCCCTGACTCAGAGAGCTTGACCTGGGGACATAAGAATTTCTTCTTTGTCTCTTCAAGCCAGAATATTTGAATGTTTTAGCTGGAGCTATCAACCAGATAAGCAGCTGACAGCATTTGAGGAATTTGTCCCTATGGTGCTACACTTTGGACATGATGTAGTCTGGTTTTCAGCCCTGAAGTCTTTAAAAGGTAATTCCCTGCATGAAGGCAAATGGCAAGTGTGACAGCCTGGGAAAAGGGAACATGGGAAGCTCATTCATCGCCATGGAAATGACTGGAGGATTGAGGGCTGCATACAAATTAATCTCACCAAATCTCCCTTCCTAACAACCAGGAGAAACAGACAGATTTAGGGTAGAGTGGCATTTGGATCTTTCTAGATCTGTCTCACCTGTCTGGCCATTCAAATGTCTGTGTGGTCAGATCATACGTGCCTGGCGTGTATAAAGTTTTAAACAGTGATTTGATTTCCTCCTTGCTCCTGTGACTGTAAATTAGGGTTTTCTCCAGCAGTCTCCTGGGAGTCACCTGGCATGGTCAGAGAGGTTAGTAAGACCCTGTAGCTAGGATATGGCTACAGAGCAAGGTGCAAGGAAATACAAAACCAAACCTGTGCTCATATTTATCCAGGCAAGATTTGTCTTGACAGGGAATAAAAGGTTTAAAATATGGTAGAAACAGATCAGCTGAAAAACGTTTAGGAAAAAATATGATACATTACTTGCATTCGATGTATTTTAAACGTCTGAGAGTAATGAACTGGCACCTGGCTCAAATGGAAACAAAAGAGGAAAAGGTTTCACTCAGGGGGAGTGGAGAAGGAATAATCCTGATGCACATGTTGTTCTCAGAATGTAAACCTGCTTCACAGTCCTGTAGGTTAACACACCCTCCATGAAAAACATCATTACTCTGAAAGGGTTTTATTTATATTCATATAAAAGGAAACCTTCTGTTGCCCAGAAAAGATGAAAAAAATTAAACCAGATCTGACATAGACTGCTGTAAATAGCAAGAATAGAGAACACAAGGTGGTCTTGGTGATAATTTTGCTTTATCACCAGAAACCATTATCCCTACCTTCCCTGAGGTTCACACACTGTACACATGGAATGGCTGTGCACGGCCATTGGCTTGAGAGTAGGAACCTAGAAGCTGGGAAGAAGAAATAGATAACCAATAAAGAAAAAAACCCAACCACTTGTGCATAAAACCTTCAGCTCACCACTAGGCAATTTTATCATCAAAAAGAACACACACAGCTCATCCTTACACTGCCTCTGCAACTCAAGAGTGGGGATTAGGAAAAAAGGGAGTAATCCACTAGATAAATGTTTACTTCCTTTTCTCTCCTGTAACCCCTCTGGCCCCAGGCGGGGGGGAGCCCGTTCCAATAGGTAAAGTAAGTGGTGCTTCCCTCTCTCCTGCTGACAGCTCAGTGAGGTTCAGCACTATCTGCTCACGCAGGTACAGCCTGTTTGATATAACTGCTCCTCACTGCACAAAGTGGCCAGGTGCTGTGACAGCTCATTGGAGCTCTCCAAGTCATTCCGGCAGGGTTTTTCTACCATTATCTTCCCACAGCCCTCAGGGATATGATTAATTCATGGAGCATCACTGAAGGCATCTTTCTATGGCATATGGAGTTAAAGTGTCCTCTTCACAGAGCTGCCTGGGGACAACTGTGGAATTTGTACAGACAATCCCACTAGGTAGTCAATCTTGTAAAAGCACTGATATTACAAAGTAAATACAAGTGAACTATTTGTTTAAGGTTATTACTGTGACCGACAAGGTATTAAAACAATCTTTCTACTGACAAAAGATATCAGGCCTGCACTCCCTTTTGATGTTCCTAAGCAAGCTTTTCTTCTTTCTTTCTCAGCCACTGATCTTTGGGGTGTTCATCAAACTCGACTGATCGGAGTGCACCACACAACCAGTCCATTGAAATTCAATTCAGATATGGGGTTAAATTATAAAAAGAAACCTTAGGTAGTAATAACACTTTGATGTGCAGATGCATAAAAGTTTTAACTTCTACTTTCTTCTGAAACAAATCAGCTTCAAGTCATGCTATTTGATTCATATTTTAGCTTTTAATACATCCAAAGCACGAATACTAAACATTGCCCTCTGTGGTCAGGAAACTACAGTGGATGATGTATGAAGGCTTCTATTTCACCCTTTTATTGAGGCTGTATATGGACACTTCCCCACAACAACAATACACTGCCCAATGTTCAGAGCAAAAGGTCAGTCACTTTATGTCTGGCCCCTTTTCAAAAACATATCATTTCTTTTGGAACTGGAAATTTCAGCTAGGAAAAGACATCACCTTCCTAGCTGCATTTGGTATTCTGGCAGCAGAGACACCTAAGGAAAAAGCCAAACCTGGACACGGAGCACTCAGACACGCTCCCCTCCACTCCACACTTTGCAGACCATGCCTCACTCCCCTGTCCACTTTCTTTTTTGAAGCACACAGTCCTATGCAACTCACAGTCTGCTTATCTATCTATTTTTGCTTTTATTTACATTTATCTTGTAATGTCCAATAATACCAGTGCCAGCCCACAGGAGCCTCAGAGAGATGCCAGTGCACAACCTTCCCTCAGGCCCTTAATTCCTGGCTTTAAAGATGACCTCAGCTTTAAGCCTGACACACAGCCTGTGAGAAGATGCATCACCAGGGAATCAGCCCTCACTTTGACCTGTCAAGCTCTCCAGGTGTCAGCCCCAGCTCTTTAGTGCTGTGCACATAAAGTCACCTGGCACAAGCCTCTCAGCTAGGTTTGTAACAGCAGGCAAGGAATCAAATTATGTACCTCTTTACCTACCTGCCCCATAACTGGCAGTTTTCAAGGCCAGGCTGGATGGAACTTTGAGCAACCTGGTCTAATGGAAGGTGTTCCTGTCCATGGCAGGGTGGTTAGAACTGGATGATCTTTAAGGTTAGAACTGGATGATCTTTAAGGTCCCTTCAAATCCGAACCATTCTATGATTCCGTGATACCTGACCACAATGCAAATGCAACCCTTGATGAGTCCTGTCTGCTCCAAGCCTTTAGTAGAGTCAACTCATACAATTTTCCCAAGCTGACATTTGAATCCCGTGGGCTCTGAAAGTTGTTCATATCTGTATCCACACAAGGAAAGAAAGATGTGTCCTTTTTTGCTCTCATGCTATAACCCTTTCATTTACCCTCTCTGGAGTTTTCTGAAGTCCTCAGTATACTTCTGGCTTGACAGGGGTCTTTCAGCTGGCTGTGTTAAAGTTTTCTGGCTGGGCTCATGTCTTTTCCACTACTAACAGAGGGAGAGGCACAGATCACTCTCCTCTGTCCAGCCTTGTATGTGGTGGTTCTTTGTCCCTTGCCATTGCATGTACCATGTGAGACTGAGCCACACTGCTGCTCTCTGCTTCTAGTCCCTCACCCAAGTTACAGGAGTGTATATTCCTGGCTTTATCCTTGTGCCTATCCTTTTTGAGAAGCTCAAAGTTTAAATTTTTCCCAAAGTCATCTCCTTTTCTCAGGAAAGAGAGTAAGGAGAATCTTTGTGGCTTTCTTAAAACAAATAATTATAGTATTAACACAACATTTGAATAACTGTGTGAAAACTTGGAAGTTAGAAGTCAACTCTAATTTAATAATCAAATGATATTGGAATGCCTCTGATGTAATTGTCTCTCTTGGTGCTACACCTTTTAATGGAGAAAGAGTTTCCCCTTCAGAGCAAAACCAACTTCTGCCTCTGCTAAAATTCAGCCTGGTGCAGAGCTGGGTCACTGTGTCCTCAGCTCCAGAGGGATTACACAGTGCCCTCGTTGAGGACCCAGGGACGTGGCACATGGGAAATCCCAGGAAGGAGTCATAGTTCCTGCACTCCAGTGTGTGTCCCTGGGCACAGCCCATTGAAAAGCAGCAAGTGGGACATGGGGGTCCTAAATGCATCTTGGCCCTGGCAGGTCTTTCACCCTCTGCAACATCATCCCTCATTTATGCCTGAATGTACAAAATCCAGGTTGTCCTGGTGGATGGTCAGTGGCAGGTACCTAACTCACCAGACTCTCATTCCAAGCTGAAGCTGTGGCTCAGGTTAATTTTCCTGACAAGTCTTAACTGTAATTTAAATTTCCTACCTATTTAAGCTGAGCAATCTGTACTTCAGATCTCCTGAGCATTAATAAAACAGTTATGAGAAATTTCAGGATAAAAGGTTAAGCCCATAAAAATATGCAACTCCTTTATAAAAATAACTCCATCAGGTTTTCAGAGACTAAGAAGACAAAGGTGCTAATTTCTGCATTTGAAATAACCTTGGGACAGTCACTGGCCGAAGTCACTGGAGTAGCCACACTTTGTGAATTGGCTGCCTGTAAACTTTTCAAAATCTGTCACTACCCACAGGCTTTGCAGCACAGTGTCAGTGCAGAACTTCCTACTTGAAAACCAAGGAAGCAGACTGAGAGAGTAAGAGACATTCTTGGCCACCTCTTGGAGCCTCAACCCCTCCTGTGATGTTCAGTACATGACCTTCTCCCAGCAGGAGTGTCTCAGCTGGATGGGCCACGTTCAACACCTGGAGATGGTCTCTGCAGAGTCACAAAGACAATCTCCCTGTTTTCCCTGACCATGGCAGTGCCACCTATGGGAGATTCTTCAGGCCACATAAGGCATTTGAACCACTTCTAATATCTTCTGTCAGCTGAAGAGTTTATATCCCCTGTGACTGGGGAACCACTGGGGCTCGCTCAGATGCAGCCACTTGGCATTGCAGACAACCTCAGTAGGGTAGAAGGAAGCTGTTCTTGTCTCTCTTCCCTCCCAGTGGGGAGAACCAAGGCTGCCAGTGTTATGAGGTGAACTCAAATAAACACAGTTAAAATATTCCACAGCCATTTAAGGGTAACTTTTATTAGTGGCTCCCTTTTGGGCTGAGATTGTGAAAAAGTTGATGTGTTAGCTTCCCAGCAGATATACAAACCCAATGGGGTCTGGAGGCAACTTTGAAGTTCTATTAAAACTCAGATCTTTTGCTTTTGCTGTAAAATACTATGAAAAATGTTTATGTAGTTCCTCAGGAGCTCAGAAATAATTTTAAAATAAATCAGCTTAAAAGAAACCAAATAATTCCTTGTTATACGTGATACCATATTCATCCTCATATAAGCAGCTTTTCTCACTAAGCATTAGCTTGTATTTGCGTATCAATTTTAGAAAGCCTGGCTTCTTTCCATCTATCAGCCTTTAAAACCTTTTCCACTGCAGTATTTGCTGGACAGTCAGGTAAATGCAAGGCAAGCATCCTTCTAGCTCATTACTGCTGATTACCCTGCTCTGCTTGGCTTTCTTCTCCGCTTGTTCTGCAGGCTTGGCCTTTTCTGGGATCTCCCATCATTCTACACAGCAGCACAGCAAAAGGAAGTTGCTTAAAAATGTTTTCTTTTGTGGGGGAAAAGAATGCTGTACAGAGTTGCTCACAATATGTGATACTCCAGAGGCACCTCTGGGGTTGACCTCAAAAATGTAGAAAAGGTCTGTACTTAAAAGCATACAAATTTACATCAAAATCTATGTTTCTAAGGATGGTGACTAGCACTTCAACAAAACCCAGCATGGTTTTATTCTAGGTCACATACTAAACCCCCTCTAAGCTCCAAGTGGTTTGTCTTAGGTTTAATCAGACATAACTGATATTTATGGCTGGCCCAATGTCTTATCCAGTCTTACTTATTACAAGCTATATTTCAGTAGAAATCACTTCTCAAACCAATTACTTAATGGAAGGGAAAAGTTCTCTCTCTTCTAAAGCCTGTCCAGGGACAAGGGAGCAGGTGCCCATCACCCATGGCCACACAGAGACTGCAAGTGAGGATTCATCAGATGGGGACAAACTGTGGCTGATGCCAAGAAAACAGTGTCTCTTTCCAGCCACCATAATTTCATATAAGATAGCTCACCATAGGCTGGCAATCTGCTTAGGTGTATCTTTCTTTTTTCTTGTTTGTGTTAAAAATGAGAGCAGAAGCAACAGAGTGCTCCAAGCATAAGCATATGCTGTGGGAATAGAAGTGGCAATAATAGCACTTAGCCTTTATGTATCGGCTTTTCATCTGCAGATTTCAAAATATTCCACAAAAGGACACTACTGTCACTCTCTGTGTTCTCCTGAAAGGAGAAGGGACGTGACCAAGTTCACCAGCATGCCCCACCAGACTCCCACAGCTGCCAGCTGCCATGCTGTCCTCCCCACTGCCTGTCAGAGTGTGCTTGACCTCTACTGGGCTCCTTCTCATCACCTTCCTCCCCCAGGTGCCTACCAGAAGGGACCAGCCCTAAGTGGATGGGAGCAAACTTTGTGTGAGGGCTGCTGCCAGGGATCCCATGCTGGATGGTGCAGGTAAAGGGCTCTCTGCAGGCAAAGGCATCACCCCAGCTTCTCAAGGTGGGCTGCCTGAAACGCCGTTTCTCTCTCTCCTGCTGGTAAAAAAGGAACCAGTCAATTAGTGCAGTGCTGATAAAACACACCTTCAGGTTTGTTTGCCTTTTCTTATAAATGCATAATATGCACGCACAAAAGTAAAACATAGGGGAAACCCAGTTGCTTTTTTCTATATGGGTAGCAAGGAATACCCTCAGAGCCCTGTTGCATTCATCCCTTCAGCAACTACATAAACTTGTGGGGTGTTGAAGCACTGCTGGGAGAGGGGCAGCCATACTGCAGTGAGTTTTGTACCGCCTGCAGGTCTGTCACACAGAAGGAGTCCTTAAAGGGGTTTCGAGGCAGTGAAAGGCTGGAGAGCTGATGCTTAAAAACATTTTAAGGTGAGCTGTGGTACTGAATAAGCAAAGAGCAGCGGGAAGCCCCTGGCAGCTGCGGCAGAATCTGGGCCTGTTCTTTATAGGACAAAAATGCATCTTCTGTGTTTTTTCCTCGTGAGCTGCGAACGCTGAACAACACCAGCATTTCCATGGAGATGGAGGCATTGCATATTGTTTAGGAAAGGATGTGAATTTAAAACAGAAATATGATAGATCTCCAAATGCTGCTCAGGAGGCAAGGCACTGTTATGCTAAAAATTATGTTTTCCAGCCCTCTGCCATGGGCATGGAGGGCTGACACTGTTAACTCCTTCAGTTCCAAACCGAATAGGCAAGTATTTAGTCTGTAAAACCTAAAATCTATTCAGAGATAGCAAGGTACTTGTCTGCCTGATCACTCAGCCCCGCTTTTTCTGTGATATATCATTTCCATGCCAAAGTGGCAGAAAGTGCCAAGGTATTAGGAAACTTCAGTACTTTGAGGGAATGAGAGTGTAGGCTCAGCATCCTGAAGGATAAAACCACCAGATTTTGGATTTGCAGAAGAATTTAATACGAGGAGTTAACAAAAAAATACATATATTCAAAATATTTCTATGTCAGCCTTCCATTATCTGCCAGAAAATGCAAGTGAAACATGTTATTCAAGCCAAACAAGGATTGGGGGCCGATATTTTTCCCTTTTACATCTTCTTGCGACTTGACACTTAAACTGTGCTTGAAACCAGGAGAAAGCAGAGAAAGACCCAGGAAGGTGACTTGGAAAGTGGTTTCAGTTACTTCTAGCTGAAGAAGCTCTCTCCTCACATAAAGGTCCTTAAAGCTTTCTTAGGAATGGGCAACCTCAGAAATATGAAAACCAAGGTGCATTGTGCACCTGCAGAAAAAATGTTGGTGTGCCACTGTGGAGGTGCAGGCAGCCTTGCAAAAGCCCTCACCTGAATGGGAGTGGAGCAGTCAGCCAGGAAAGCACATGGGAGGGATGCTTGGGAGAGACACTGGAGGCAGTGAAGGTGGCCATCTCCACAGAAATGAGACAGAGTGGTACCTGCGAGAAGCCAGAAGGGAGCAGGTGTGTTTGCTAACCCCATCACAAGGAATTTAGCAGGGTGGGAGGCAGGGAGAATCTCTGCTCCCTGCCCAGGAAAAGCAGGCTCTCTGCTTCCCCAGAGGTCTGGCTGGGCAAAGGACCCTCTACTGCCAGTGTCCTCCAGACCCACAGCTCTTCCTGTCACACAGGACAGGGTCCTCGACTGCAGGGGTCCCCCAAGGAACAGACACTGCCATGAGCAGCAGCACCAGGAAAGACTACAAAGCCTTTCATTTATTTGCAAAGAGCTGAATGCCTTGTGAATGTCATTATGGAATTACTTTCTTTTATTTAGGACCAGAGATGAAGGAAGTGGAATGGGGAGTTAGCAACATAATCCCATGTGCTGCATTTCTGTCTATGATAAGTAAAGAAACTCTACCCCAGCAATCTTCAGGGCTCAGCATCCTTTTATCCTCTCAGAGAGGCATGCCTGAAGCACTAACAGCCCTTCCTGATCCTCGGGTCACAGCAGCTTTCCCAAGCCACCCTCCTGCTCCTCAGGATGCCCAGCTGCATGGGTCTGTCCCCATTTCCCCTGTCTGGTTGCAGATGGAAAATGTCACGCCATTAATTGCATGGGGGCAGGTCAAATGCTTGTTTTTCACTGCTCTTCAGATGCTACAGAAAAAGAAGCATTTTACATATTCTTGATTAGACAAATGGTCCACTGAAGGCAATATTCATTAAAATTCCATATACATAAGAATCGCTAAAACACAGAGCTGTCCACACACACAAATTTTCTAGTGTTAAATCATGGAATTTTAACTCTTAATGATGTTAGAAAAAAAGTTAATATGGCAACAAACCACAAGAAAAACTACCACAGGCCTGAAATTCACAGTAAAACTATAGCTTGTTTGCTGGATTAGGGTTTTTTTGGTGGGTTTTTTTTCACTTTACCTACAATGTCTGGAAACCACAAACTGAAAATTTCTTATCATTGTTGTAAATAAACACACTGTGTGGGAGGGAGAAAGCAGAAAACACCAGGCTGCCATTTGACATGAGACTTTTGGGAGAACAGGGATAAACCTGGCACAAGGCTGGGGGGACCTCCCTGGTCAAGAAGTCAGCCTTGTCCTTTTCAGCAGGCACATAATATGACCTTCATAAACTGACCTAGATCCACCTTAAAGTTATTAAGGTAAATACATTTCCTCCACTAGGTCACGATGATTCTTATTTTTCTAATAGACTGGGACCTTTCTGGTAATTTCCAGCTTATGTTTATCTGAGACCAGTTTATAGCCCACGTCTAAGCTGCCCTTCAGATCAAATATCCCTGAGGACCATTCCCTGAATATTGAATGTATTCTCTCTCTTTCCATGTTTTACCAGGCTAAACACAGACCCTTTGCTAGCTCTTGAATGGCAGCTTTTCCTTTCCACAGACAGCCATAATAATGACTGGGGTTTGCAGGTATCCCTGCTGGACACTGGTTATCAGACCTACACGTTGCTGTCCAGAGGATGGGTATGGATTTGAAGGTGGTCTAGAATGTCAATCTTGTCAATGCAAAATTAGCCTTATGGCTTGAGGGTCTTTGATGCTTGAGGAAGACAATGATTTACCATCTAATTATTTTGGCAAAAATAATTAATTTCCCTGGTGACATTCTCAAACACAGCCAAGGGAATGCTTAAAAAGGACATCCACCTTTGTGTCTGTGGAGCAGGATGGGCTGAAAGCACAGCTCTCTATCACCACCCATGGCTCTCCTGGGCTCTCCTATTTCATGCCTCCCAGGCTGCTGACTAGCTTGGCCTTCATGTGTGTGCATCCTTTTACTCCATCTTAGTGAAATTTGGATGTGACAAAAGGATCCAAGTTTCAGAGCAAGTGACAGGAGTACTAAAATCTAAGCAGAGCATAAACATACAAGGTTAGCATGACCAAAATGAAATTACCTTCTCCTTATTGTTCTTTATAGACTGCATATTGACCATGAAAGTGAACTGCTTTCTGTAGCATGTCCAATTGACTTTGGGAAACTTCCTTAAATCAAATTGGAAATGTTTTGAGATTTCTCAAGAGAATAAATGAGAAATAAATAGCAAAGCAGCATTTCGCTGAAGTGTCTAGTCACCAGTCATCATTAGATCTGACAGACAGAACAAGATGTTTGGAAAACTTATTGAATACGGTCTGTTATCTAGCTATGTATCAAGGCTTTTATCTGACGTATCTATGGTATTCTTTATATAAAAAGAACTCTGTTGCATTTGCAACAAAAATATCTGTTTATCCTAAGGACCTTGTTGTCTACAGTATGTTGTTTCTGAGCCCTATACAATTTATTTCATGGCAACATAGTTCTCTGTTTTAATATTGCTGTGAAAAATCAGGAACGTTGCTGTTTATCTGGTGAAGGGCAGACAAAAATCTGCTTTTATTTATGCTTGAATAAATCTAAAACAAGTGTTGACTTAAGCTGCTAATCTAGATACCCACTGCTGTACCAGAGGAGAAACTCATCCACTGAATGCTCATTTTTTTCAGTAATGGCTGTCCCTGCATGGCTGAGCCCAGGGTCCTGATGGATAATGTACAAACATTTTGAAAAAGTCGTTTTCCTCCCTCCTAGATCTTCAGCCTTTCTCTGACCCTCACTCCAGCCTTTCTCTGCTGTGTTAGAGACTCAGAAACTTCAGAAACCTCTTCCCTGGATAGGGGCTTACAGGCCGTGACCAAGGCACTTAAGCTCTTCTGGATAAATTATATTGAGCTCTTGGCACGCTCTAAGCTTTTCCAGACTTCAAATCACTCTTGCAGTATTTCGGTGTATCCTCTCCAATTTATCAGCATATTTTTTAAACTGGGGATCCAAGAAGTGGTCAGTTTGTTCCAGTAAAGCTCTTGCTAATGCCTCACAGAGTGATAATTTCCTTTCCCACTTCTCATCAGTATTTCCTTCCCATGCAGCCATGGATTACTTTAGCACTTTAACCACTTGGCTAGTCTGGGAGCCCATCAGCAGCCAGCTATCCACCGTGAAACCATTTCTTGGCCACAGCTTGCTGAAATAGTCCTAAGTCCTGTCACTGGTACCTGCATAAAAATGTTCCAGCTATGCAGTTCCATCTCCAGCAATCAGCCCACTGTTAAAATGTGCATTACTCAGGCGAGCCCAGACCCTTGTGCCAACGGGAAGCTCTGAAGGGCTGCCCCTTGTCACTCTCCCCCACACAAAGTTTTTGCAGTCAAATCCACTGGGGTGTGTTTGCACCCTGGCTGTGGAGAATGTTGATGAGAGCAGGACCATGAGCCAGCACTTGTGAAATCCCAGTGAGCACGCTTCACTGGGACACTGGTTTCTTAGATATAATTGCTTTCTGAGATCTGCTCATCAGCTGATTTCTGAGTCTTTTGATAGGGATTTGTGTACAGAAATGCTGGGGTTTTTGAGCAGAAAGTTATCCATTATCAAATGAAATGCCTTGAAGTGTCAAGCTCGGCAATGCCATTGCTTTTATCAGTCAAACTGCATCTCAAAGAAAAAGCAATATCAAGTTCAACAGAAATACTGCTCTGTGCCCATTTGCCTATACATACAAAAAAGCAATCAATCTGCAAAACCTTGGCAAATAAGAAAATATATTCAGTTATTTAAATTTTCAAAGAAAAATCTTTTGTTCATCCAGTTTGCAATGTACCTGAAAACAGAAAGGTTTTTTCTCCTTCCTGATATTCAGCAACTCCTATAAAGTCTGAGACAGCCAATTTCACTCTCAAGCCATTTAAAGCAGATGGATTGTAGCCATGCACAAAACTCTCTAATGAATAAGTAAAACTACAGTTACTTATTATATTATATAATAGCCATTTGTAAAGAACTGATCATTGAAGCAGCTGAAGTTTTCAGCTTCTCTCTGCCTTGCTTTATTTAATTGCCTTTGTCTGCCTGGGTTTTGTTGGGCATCTACTGCCATCCAGTGCTTCTCTGAGATATGACTCCACCATCCACTACTAAGAGCTAACACAAAGCAAGAATATTTGGCTCTTAACGAACTCGCTGACCTCATTTGGAGAAGTGCTACAGGTATTTTACAGCAATAAGCCATCGCTGGGCTGCAGCAGTGCTTGAAATGCTGCGGTACCTGACCGTGCTGGCAGCTCCATCCTGGTGGGACTCGGCTGTCAAACCCTGCAGTCAGACCCTGTCTGCCCAGCATTCCAGGGGGCTGATTTGAGCTGTTTCACAGGTGTAAAAGAGAAAATGTTTCATGATAAGAAATTTTAATAACGGTTTGCTTTAATTTTTAGATATTCATCTTCTGGGATTTTATTTTTTAATTCACGGCATACAATTTGCTTTTGTGTTTTGTAGCCTACAAGTATTCAGCGTTCACTGCTTCTGCTTGCCTGAAAGATAAAGCTTCATACTTGAAAAGCATTCATCTTACTGGGACTTTTTTCAATTTTTTTTAAAATTTTTTTTATTTTTGTCTTTTGGACCAAACCCACACTTCATAAGACCTGCTCATGTTCATGCAATGCGTAAGAAGGTCAAAATAGCAAAGATCTTAATTACACAATATCCATTTTTTTCATATTTTCATGAAACGTTGAGTGACATTCATAATGAACAATCCATGTGGCAAAAAACCCAATGGTACTGCAATACTACACTCCTTTTTATTTTTTTACAGAACGTCTTAATTCTGCAAGGAATAAACTGTGTCAGACTTTGCAAAGACCAAAACTGTTACTTCAGATCTCATGGCGAGAGAGAGAGAAGACAGACCAAGTCAAAAAAGAAGTTTAGGGTAGTGAGCCAGGGAGTCAGTCTCAACCTTGATCCTGGCCAAGTTATTCAGACCACGTTTTGTAAGCTCTATACACACTCCTCGTTTTGGTTGGGTATGAAATACCTAAGTAGCTTTATGTATCCAGCCATCATATTTGTACCAGCCAGTGGCACTTTCCTTGCTGCAATAAGATAATACATTGTGGTAAAAACATTCTTAGGATGAAATGTGTATTTGTTTATTTAAACTGATGCCTGTTTTGCTTTGTATGGCAATTTAAGGAAGCCAGAATTTGTAGTACACAGGACTTCAGCAGTCCTTTTATTGTGAGAGATCAAACACTGGGAAGGCTGCCCTGAGAGGTGGCAGGGTGTCCACCCTTGGCTGACTGGACATGGTCCTGAGCACCCTGCTGTGACTGACCCTGTTCTGAGCCGGGGATGGACTGGACGATATTCTAAGGTGCTTCCAGCTTCAGTAATCTGGTTTTGTGTGGTACAATACATAGCTTTGTCCTGAAATAAGATGTTAGATAAACACAGGAAAAAGTTGTACACCAACAATAGAATTATGGCCAAACATTTTAATTATGGTCATGAGCTAACCACTTTTCACTTTCTGGTAAGATAATGAATCTCTAATGACACAGAAACTCATAATAGCATTCATAAATATCACATAATAATATTTCCTACATATAAAAGTGTTAAAGCACATGCTTAAATATGGGAATAAGCCTAATGTGATCAATACTCAGATTTTGACTAAGCATGTGTTAGATGAACACATAAACTTTAACTCTTTTAACACATTCATTGCTCTGGTATCTATTCCAGACCACAGAGCTGGATAGTAAAGGGCAAAAGGAAAGTTAGAAGTTGGTGTGTGTCCAGGTGAGATAGAAGTCAACTGGGAAAATGAGAGCCCAAAAAAGGGAAAAGCTGAAAAAAAGGGAAAACACTTTCTGATACAACCATAAATTCCCCATGTAAAACTTCTAGCACATGCAGCTGAGCTGTTCCACATATCCCAGCCGAGTTTGGCCTCAGAATGGAAACATAGGGGATATTTTCCTTCTACAGCTGTGTTTAACCAGGAAAGTTGGCATATGTGAAGTCTCTCAGCTATACTGATCCAGTTTTCCTGATCATCTTTCCTTGGCCAGCACAGCACCCCAGTGGTCATCCCATCCCCAGGAGCACGGGTCCCAATAGGCACAGCTCTCCCCGAGCACCAATGCCTTTGTCTCCCCGTACCCTAAATCCCCCCTGCATGTACACCTCCCCCAGCTTTCCCTTTCTCCTTGAGCAGAATCAAAATCCTCTACAAAGCTCAACTGCACAGTAGGCAAAGAGGTGGTGGTTTTAAACTAAAGGAGGATAGGTTTAAACTATATATAATGAAGAAACATTTCATGATGAGAGTAGTGAAACACTGGTACAGGTTTCCCAGAGGGGTGATGGATGCCCCATCCCTGGAGGTATTCTAGGTCATGTTGGATGGGGCTCTGAGGAACTTGATCTAGTTGAAGGTGTCATTGCAGGAGGGTTGGACTAGATGGCCTTTCGGTCCCTTCCAGCCCAAATTATTATTCCATGAATCTGATTCTCTGATGTGAACACTCCCATCACCACATACACCTGAGCAGAGATGCCATACTGACCCTGAATGCTCTTCCCTTAGCTGTCGTCCCAGTGCAGCAGGAGCCTAAAAGGAACTGATGCAATGTTTCAGTGTTAGATTTTGTGCTGCAGTGTTATATTTTATTTTAAGATAATAGTAACTAAAAATCTTTGCCTCAGTTTATCTCCATGACTTAGAGAATTTCAAGTGAACTTTTAAAAAATTATTTTCCTCTTTATCATTGTTTTCAATTCTGCATTTCTTACATAGTTGTGATTCAAAGAGGTTTAATTGGACTCACTTGACTTTATAATAGATTCCAAATCCAAATAGTTTTACACCCTTCAGATGCCTCAAACAGTGATGCCACAGAAATGCTGATCCATTCTAATAACAAAACTAAACCTGTCCCAAAGGCTTTTGCCCTCATCTAAAGCCAAACACCAAAAATAATAAAAAATTCAGCCAGAATTTTGATGAAAATCTGTACAGGAGACCTGAACCCTGGGGGAGTAAACTGTGTTTTTTAATCTTCAGTGGAAAACAAAACAACTTATTATTGATTTTTTTTTTTATTACCTCTTTATGCCTTAAAAAAATCTCAGACACCAAGAAATTGCTTGAGTTTTGAGATTCACAGGTGTAGGAGGGAGGTTGTTTGTTGGTCCCACTTTTTTTAAAGGAAAGTTAGAGTCTGATCCTATGGCTGGACCACTAGCAGCTTTACCACTCATGTGAGCCCATGTATGTCAAAATGATGCTCTTAATTTTAGCCTGGCCCCAGCTAAAATGGGAGCACTGAGATCCAAATGAGCTTTGATACTGATTTACCCATGNTTTTGAGATTCACAGGTGTAGGAGGGAGGTTGTTTGTTGGTCCCACTTTTTTTAAAGGAAAGTTAGAGTCTGATCCTATGGCTGGACCACTAGCAGCTTTACCACTCATGTGAGCCCATGTATGTCAAAATGATGCTCTTAATTTTAGCCTGGCCCCAGCTTGTCCAAAATGGGAGCACTGAGATCCAAATGAGCTTTGATACTGATTTACCCATGGCTCTAAATGGAAAACTGATCATTCTAAAGTTTAATTTTAAATCTTTATTTATTTTTAAATATTTATTTTAAAATCTGTAGCACACTGAATGCTGAAATCGTAACAAACCACAAAAAACAGGTTTGCTTTTGAAGTGTCAAAGGAATGGGTTTGTTTTCTCCAACAAGTGTCTTAAAATTGGTAAAAAGACTACTTTGCCCTTCTTGTTCAGTGATAATTTTACAAGATCATTTCGTCTGCCATTTCTTCAAAGTTTCATCTAACTAGGTGCCTGGATTTTCAGTGTCTCAGCTCCCTATTTCACCATGCCTTAGTCTGTTACTCATACTCTGAGGTTTGTCATGGTGTATAACCTACCTGTATTTATGCTTTACCACCTCTGAAGAATTCTTGACCTTCTAAATCTGCTGATATGAAAATATTTAAAGGCTACAAGGCCATCCCATCAACATCCTTCCTGTACTGCATCAGACTCAGTTTCTTCAGGAGCTCCTCATGTCACCCAGGTTTTAAATTCTCTTTGGTTTATCCTTTCTTCGTGCTTTTAGAAACTCTGTGAATCACGTTAATGCCTCTCCCCATATCTTTAATTTTGTTTCTGGATCTGAAATGAGCATAAATATGTGATGGATGCTCCAGAGGCTTGGCAGACCTGGGCACTAAAACAAGTGAAGGAAAGGGAAAGAAATCTTGCTTTGAGTTTAGCCATAAAGAACATTTGCTTGCTTCCTGGGTGATTGCACCCAGCAATCTCTTCAGTCATTTCACGGTGCCTGATTTGGCAGAAATCCCACCAAAGGTAGGATATCAATTTGGTCCTGTCTAATGTGAGAGCAATCTGGGAGTCAACACAGTTCTGAAGGTAACATAGCACAGGTAAATTCACCACACAGAAATGTGGTGGGTTGTTTGAGTCTCATTTTTCAAGATGGGAATTTGGTGCCATTACCAAAAAAGTTTGCAGTGCTCCAGCAGGAGCTTTGTGTCAAAAGAAGGTTTTGATTCAGCAATACTGTGGGTCTATTATGGACGTGGTTACACCAAAGAGAGGATCCTCAGACTCCCAGACCTTCATGTGTTCCCAGGAGGCTGACGAGAATCTGTAAGTAGCTGGGTTAAGAGAAAGCAAAGTAGGTTGCTGTCTAATTGGCATTTCTTCCCCAGGATTTTTGTCTACAAGTTAGCTAAGCCTGAAGATTAATGCTACAGGGGAAAATGGGCACAAAGGGAATCTAAACTTACGGCCCCAAGGACTGCAGGTTCAGGAACAGGTATGTGCTGTAGATTGCAGCTTGAAACAAAAACATCTAGATCTTTTCAAATTAGATGGTGTTTTTTCAACTGTTTGTTCAGATTTTTATGTGTGCTCACGTGAATATTCCAACTTGCATCAGGCCAAACAACAAATGTTGAAGAACTCATTTCTCCCCTGGGATATAAAACCTAATATGTACTTGGCAGTAGAAAATAAACAATCTGCAGTAGCTTAGAGGCTTAATTGAAAGCCAGCTATACCTGTGGTAAAAACTGACAAACATCAACTTTTCAATGGCTTCTGTGAGCAATTCAAAGGTAAAAAAAAACAACCAAAAATTCAAATCTACTTGACTTGACAGTGTAAAGAGAAGCAATTTTGAAGAGCAGCCGGGCTTTGGGAACACAACCTTTACTAATGGAACCCTTGGAGATGAACACAACTTAGACAAGCACTTAAGAGATGCACAGGATAGAAAAAGTTACCTTAACAAAATGTATTTTATAGAGCTGTGTGTTTTACTACCAGCTTGCAACTAAGAACTCATGACAAAGAGAAATAGAAGTGCTTTTGAAATGGTGGAAACAAAATGTATTGCCACCACTGGTTGAACAGCCAAGGGATCTGAGACAGTTCCTCAGCACTTGCTGTGTAGACTTGGAGCCACTGTGCAGTGATGCACCTGAACACCTCGTGGGAAATGCAGTAAAGCTCAGCAGAGACCATGGGGGCAGGATTTTAAAGAAATTACACTGAAAACTGCAGAGTTTAAGTTCCTTTTAAGGAACATTTACTGTGAACCTTCCAAGAAAGACCCTCACTTGCTCTAAGCCTGGCTCACAAGTGAAATGAAAGCCGTCCCTGCAGAGCTCAGTGGTATTCAGCTGTCCTCAATACACATTCCAATAAGAAGCAATTGGGAGCCTCCAACAGGACAGCAGATGAACAGGAAACTGTCTGTGAAACTCTAATCCTTGCTGCTGCTCTAAAACACACACTAAGGCCCACTCCATTTGTGTGAATGGTTTCTAAATAGCCCACTTATTTAAAACTCCATTTTTGCTGTGCTGAATCTCCCTCCTAGGAAGAGAGCCAGAGTGACATTTATAGTAGTGCTGCAGCCAGGGACCCCCTGCAAGCACAGAGCTCCTTCCTGCTGCATTCTGGCTCACCATGAAGTTCATTCCACACTGATGCATTACTAGGGAGAAGATGCAACAGCAAATCCTTTCAGTCTTGTTCATCTGTTAGTCAAATAAACAGAGAGGGAAGCTGGTTAATTTGGTAACAGGAAGTCTTTCCTCACTGAAACACCACAGGCAATAAATAACCACCCACTGGGTTTTTGTTTGTTCTCTTCATTGCTCTATGACTCTGACAAAAGATAATTCATCTGGTGTTATGTTTAAATGAAGAAAAACATATATATATATATATTCATTTATACAGAAGTCATATAGGGGAAACCTAAGATGTTTGCAAAGAAAGGTCATAATGGAAAATAAAACACACACAATTTATAACTGACTTTAATCCTTTTTCTTCTTTCTTTTGGACAAGCTTATTACAGAAGGAGAACTGAATTTCTGCAGTAGCTGCCTTTGCTCACAGACCTCTGATGAGCAATCAGCACTGTGCACTGAAGCATGAACCCTATATGTGTACAGAAATTCATAGTTCAACAAATTCCCCAGATCAACCTGGAGATGGAATAACAACAGAATTAGATGTGTTATTAGAGATAGTGACACAACACCTTCATTTCTTACCTTTCATTTACCTTTCCATTTGCCTGCATCCAAAATGACAAGCTGAGTCTGCCTTCACTCAAGTCCCTTCAGTGATGAATTTTTTGATGAAATTTCTGCAGGCCAAAAATATTATGGTTTTCTTTTTAATTTTGATGTTGTTTTTCTTGAGTTGCTATTCACATAGAAGCCACATATGGATGGAGGAGATAAAGGAAAATGTCACATTGTGCAGGCTTTGAATTAAAATAAAGTTCTTGCATCACAGTTTTTTTCATGGAGCAAAACACTTCAAAGATCCTGCATTTCTTCCACTTTTCTAAGAGGGATTACTCAGTGAGTTCATATTTGCCAGTGAAAGCAGCAACAATTTTGGAGTGGAACAGGTTCAATAATTTTAGTATCTCTTGTTGTCTACGAAGTAAACTTGTTATCTAAATATACCCCCTCCACATGAGCCTTCCACCGTGACCCTGGTTATGGCAATTTCCAATTGGCAGCTCCAGATCCTCTGAGCCACAGCAATGGGCATCTCCATGACACCAACAGGTGGGAGCCAAAACACTGATGTTCATCAGGGTCATCAGCAGCCTGCTGGAGTAGGCAGATACTGGTACTAAATTATAAGGATATATCAGGTTCAGCATTTTTAGTGTACCTTGGCTTACCTTCCTCAAACCAGTCAAACCAGGTGTTATATATAAATAATACGTATACTCTATATATATGTGTATATGTATAAAATAAGGAAAGGGTGGCAGTCTCAATTTTGGATTTACTAAAATTTTGCATTTGCTTCAAGCATCTCTCCTACAGAAGGTGGACCAAGGAGCAAGTGTTGCATTAGCAAGGTATGGCTGGGCCATGATGACAGCAGAGAGTTTTTCAGGAACATGCTGCCCAGCTCCCAGCTTTTCAGAGCCTGTTTTCTGGAGAGGAACTTCTCACTACACATCACATGCTGACACAGGCTGTCAGCACTGTATGTGAATCAACAAGTAACACATTTACCCCTAGGTAAAGGGAAGAAGGTCAGGCAAAAATATCATAAAATCAATACTTGCTTTTTCTAAATTTAATTTTATTTTTTTTACAACTCATTGTAGCTGGAACCAGTGGCAGACAGACTCTAAAGCCAGGTGCTAAGACAAGAGTATTTCCAGTTGTGCCTGTTATGCCTCCTGCCATGGAAAGGCTGCTGTAAGCACCAGCCTCTTGCCTCTGAAATTAGAGTTTCATTGCTTGTAGGGTGACTCAGGGTATAAAAAGTTCCATTTTCAGAAGTGAAAAAGAATTCGGCCTTGAACAGCAGGTGATATTTTTGTATTTCAGCTCAAACTTTTTTTCTTAACAGGGAAAGGAGAAGCTTTTAATTTTCTGGGAGCATTATAAAAATAGTTACAGTAACTTTACTTTGATAACTCCTGTCTGTCATATCTGGGACTTCAGACTCCTCTTGCCTCATACAAGTCTTAAACCAAAGCAGCATCAGCGACACCAGCAGCATAGAGTCTGCCACTTCATCTATTTTATTATTTTATCTTAGTTCTTCCCCTCCTCCCGCCACCTGGTCAATATTTTAAGATTTTCAGTCACTAAAATATCTTTTAGAGCATATTTCATTAAACAAGAGATTTTGGAATTATATCCTTGATGTAAAACCTTAGCGAGGACAAATATTTAATGGACCCACTTTGCAAGGGGGTGGCACTGCAGGGTGCCCCCATCCCTGGATCAGACCTTGCCACTGGCCAAGGGGTGATGTCTGTCACCTGCCTGTGACAACTGTGCCTCTCTGGTATGGCATCCAGTGTCCTTTGTCTTCACACAAGAGCTGGCAGCTGGGTGGGAGCATCCTTCCTAGGGCTGGAGGGCATCCCAGCTCCTGCTGGCACCAAAAACCAAAACCGCCCTGCACAGTGATACTTATGGATAAGAAACACATTTACTTTATTCACTGAAGGGTTAAATACACTTCAGTGAATCATAATTTGAAACAGTCTCCAAAAGATTAAAGGAAGTGCAGGTGTGCCTGGATAGCCTCATCAGTGCTGCTTGAAGGTCCCTCTCCTGCCTCTGCCCCAGCCCCTGCACAGTGGGCCATCCTCCATGTCCCCTTCACAGGCCAGCATGTGTGATGCCCTCCATTCATTCAAATTCCTCTAGCTAAAGCATGTGTCCTGACAGGTAGAGAGGCATCCCGTGGTGAGTGCTGGGGTTTTCTCCCTGTCTGTTCCCCTTCAGAGCACACGCTGCAGCTGAGGTCTCCCTCAGCCCTCTGCAGATCTGCAGCTAACTTCCCGTTCAAAGCTACTGGCCCACAAGCACGGCATCACCGCTGCGGCTCTTCAGCTGAAGGGCCAAAGGTGGTGGCTCATGGAATCCCACCATTCAGCCGACTGGCTCTGAGGACTTGAGGGTCCAGAAAGTTTGGGACCCCAGTTAACTTCAGGTTTCCCTTCCCTGGTACCCCCTCAGCAGGACCAGATTCCTCATAGAGCACAAGTGTGATGTCGCACCAGTGGTGGAGGATGCCCCTGAAGATACTTTAATTAGCTCAGGCTTGTTTATTCTACCATAGTGGATCACAAAGGCCCCATAGCTTTATCACCTCAGAGTTCTGAGCTGATGTCTTTGATAGCAGCTTGCATCAGATCTGTTTGCCATTAAATCATTAGCAGCCCATAAAAATTGAAAATAAATCAGGCTACTATTCCCCAGACTTTGGTCATTTCCTAATCTCAAGGAGCACACAAAAATAGCTATGCTAATGAGATTGTTATGAATTTGGTTTTCCTGCTCATCATTACAATTTTAAAGTGGCTTAAATGGACTAGTAATCACCATAGCAACAAAGCAGCACTCAGGGGGACTACTATCAAGAGAATTTGATGTCTTAAAAGGGAATGTGTTCTTTTTATATATTTTCAATGAAATCTGGATTTTTTTCTGACTTTGAACCTGATAACAGACCTGAAACAACCAGGAAGAAAATATGCACATTCTCATAATAGCACTGAATATCCCCAAATCCACACTTCTTATTTATTGATGCAAAGTTTAGGGAGCATGAAGAGGGAAGCAAGTAGGAATTAGTCCACCAGGAAGGATTTAAGTATGTGTTGGGGTAAAAAATGCATTCCAGTTGCAAAAAGACAGTGTTGTACCTGGGAAAGCAAATAACTGAGGTCTGCAAGAAGACCACAGTGTCTTGCTGTGCCTCAGTCTTCGGGGATTTTTTTATAACCTTTCCTGCTTCTACCTCCTCCTTCCATTGTTAAACATTCAAAGACTCTTAAAAAAATACTTGTCACAGTATACAGCACAGTCTAACATGGCTATTTTAGTTGTTCCTTAGATACTGACAGCCACAGCTAATTATAATAGAGATGAGATATATATATTTTTTTTAAATGCTTGCTATTGCCTGGCTAAAAATGTTTAGATCAATAATGACATTGTCGGTTGTGTCTTTCCTATCTTTGCCTGTTTTCTGGAAGACTTGGTGTGTCTCAGGAAAAAGCAAATTGAGTCAGATATAACAAAATTGTTACTGTATTTTTTTTTTTTTAATATTGAATCAGATCTTCATATATGTCTGACAAACCCTCTCAATAAAAACCCCCTCTGTGAAAATCAACCCACCTGCAGCTGAGGCTGGAGTGCTGGGATGTTCCATGAACCCTTCACCAGCACAGGGCAGCAGGACTGGGAAGCAGGAGGGAAGCCAGAGGCCAGTTTCTGCTTGGTCAGACATTTACCCTTACTTACCTCATTTTGCTCTTCCTCCCCAGAATGCCTGACGTTAGTAAAGAGGCAATAGAGACAGCAGGTACAGGCAGTACACCTGCCTACACGCAGGCCTCACTTAGCAGCCTTGGGGGACAGGGTTTGGCCGTGCACAGCTCCTTCCAGCCCTGTAGAACACAGTGTCTTCTGCCCAGGAGGGGCTGCCCCTTGGGATGCCACATTGCCACACAGCTCAGGAGCCATGTCCCCACAGCCAGAGCACAAGGCAACCCCTGTGGGGTTCAGAGACCAGGGTGCAGCTGTGGGCGGAGGGTGGCTGGGGAAGCAACAGGTAGCTAGCCCCAGCCACACACTGGCCAGCCCCTGGGCTGATCAAGTTACCTATTAAAGACAACAAGTTACCTATTAAAGACACTTTTGAGGGCGAAGACATTTCCCAAGCTATTTTCCACCTGTTTGCCTTGTTGGAGCCTAAGGAACACATCCTGCTGGAGCTGAGGCCTCTCCTAATCCCTCTCCTGCCTACATCAGCCAGACTGCTGTGTTGGGGGGTGTGGGACAGCAGTTTACTTCAGCCTTTAGCCTCCACCTTGGTACAAAAGCATTCCAGTAGTACAGAGAACTTGGATTAACAACATTGCTTCTCTTCTTGGAATGTGCAGAGTTTTCTATCTATAAAGGACTTAGGTGCACGCCAAAAACTTGCATCTCAGTGCCACTGCCATCACTAGGCTCAGGGCCTTTTTCCAAGACCTGCACACTGATCTGTAGCCAGATGCTATTTTCACCTCGTTGCTGATGAGCTGGTAGAAACTGCCAGTGAGATCTAAAGCAGCACACTTACTCCAAGTTCCTTACCTTCATTTTTAAAAACCAGCAGATGGAACCAGCCCAGGGCTCAGGGAGGATGCAGGTTGCCTTCAACTATGAGCTGAATGCTCTCCACCAGGAGGCAGCTCACAGGAAAACACACAGTTAAAAAACCCACCCCAGATGCCTCAGAGGCGCCCAGGTGAGCAATATTGCGGGTGACAGAGACCTCTAGCTTCAGCACAGTGCAATCCTTGTACCCCATAGGGATGAGCAGCTCTTCCCCATTCTGTGCCCAGAGCACGTCTCCCCCAGCTCAGCAGGCTCCTGCACGTTACCCACCACAGCAGAAAATAGAGCCTCTGCTTATTAAAAACATAAAATTAGACAGGCCACAATGTTGCTTTTCCTAAAGAGAGCATCAAAACCAATATCTGATAAATGCACTTCATTTCCCACAGGGCCTTCCCTTTACATTGCTTAGAAACCTCACTCAGCAGCTGTATTTCAGCAAAAAAAACTATCAAAGGGAAAGGGCATTTAAATTACCTCAACGACATCAAGCAAGAGGAAATGGAGACCAAGTGTCCCCTGAGCACAGACTGGCTTGGCATAGCACAGTCCCCCTGGCTCTGACAGCCATATTTCTGATCTGCAGACTTAGGCTCCAAAAGGAGAGCCTAGGTAGTTCCTTCACTTCAGGAACTATACAAACCAGTATGAAACCAGACAGAAAGTTAACCTAATAGAAGAGGATGAAAGGCCTGGGACAGGGGAGACACTCCTCGTAGTGGTGTCCCTCTCTCCTCACCATGGCTGCTGTCAAGATCTTGACAAAAGGCACAGTGCAAGCAGTACAATCCTTCCCACACAGAGTTGGCTGATCAAAACATAAGGGACACCGTAAATCATGGAACAATGGGTGGGAATTAGGGTAACAGCCTAAAAAGAATTCTGTTTTGCCAAGAGAAAAGCTCAGGCTTTGCCTGAAACCTTTCTGGCTGCAAATGCAGGAGAGGATAGCAGGACTCCTTTCCACCTCTGCCCACCCATCAGTGCCTTGGGGATGGCACCAGACCAGAGGCACAAAGCTCAGGCATTTCTGTCACTTCTCCCGGCTGGGACAGGCTCGAGCACGGGCAGTGATGACCCTCCTGGCCAAGAGAACAAAGCAATGACCTGTACTCAGCTGGGAGCTGCAGTGGGACGGTGCCTCGCTCCGATTGCTTGCTGTGCAGGAGTACGGCAGCTGCTCTGTTCCACCTCCCCCTGCAGCTGTGTGGGAGCCAGGAGCTCAGGGCAGGCACTTCCAACCAGCTGCTGAGGCCAGCAGAGAAGCACAGACTAGGCTTGGAGGGGCCATCAAGCTCATGGTCACTGTGAAGGTCCTTCAGGCCAAAAGGTTTCAGCAGCTCTGTCCATTTGGACAACTGCAGGGCTGAGTACCCACCAAAGGCACTTCAAAGCACCAATATTTGGGATTTAATACCTCTTGGAGACTCAGATTTGACAGAAATCAGAAGTCTGAGCAAGCTTGTCACCACCTTCCCCCCTGTCACACTGAGAGTCTTCTCCTGTCAGGTGCTCAGCTCTTTGTTCATCAACTCATCCACCCCTGAGCAACCTGATGCAATCACCAAAATAACACTCCTGAAAGCAGGGGAAAAGTGTCTCTCATTAGGGATTTCCTGACAGTAACAATGAACCCCAACACCGTAATTCCTAAAAAACAAGAACAAAAACTCAGAAGTAACTGAAACCTGGCACCTATATTTTGATAATATATTCCCCACCAAAAATGTTAACAGCAAGGAGGATTAAAATACAGTATTATAGAGCATCTCAGCCATAGAATAACATAAATAGTTTACAAAGGACTTAGTGGGATGTGTTTCCATGTGGGGCTTACAGATCAGGTTCCGAGAGCCGTCACAGGAGCCCCTCAACCTCAGCAGCACTGAGAGACAAGCCAGCCCAACATTCCCCACCCTGGTCTGGTGCTGGTGGGCTCCACAGCTCAGGCAACAAGCTCTCAAAAAGACAGATAAATACAGCAAATGCTGGGATCTCTGGCACCAGTGCAAGGACACAGATTTGGGGGTGTTTAAGTGCAAGATATAGCATTCTTTGCAGGCTGAGGATATGGGGTGTAACAGGAGCAGGACATCCCCCATCTAATGTGAATTGGTCCTATCTTGGTTTTAAAAATAGCAAGTGTTAGAAACTGTGCATACCTGCAAAAAGTTTATACTCAGGTATTTGTTGACTGGGATCTGGGAAGCCTGAGCTTTCTCCCAGCAGCTGTCGCTGCTGCTACAACCCACAGCACACCTTACAACTTAAAGATGAGATTTTTTGCAAAGACACAGGACAACAGCACTTTTTTTTACATGGCTTAACAACCCAATCCTGTGTCTACCTGTACTTTATACCACCTCAGCAGTGCCACCACGTACCAAGCCACACAGTGGCCCTTGGCCCCTGTGGGAGCATGATGTGGCTGGAGGCAGCTTTGGGAGCTGAAGTGGGAAAGCTGCAGGAGCACCATGGCTGGGTTGGACTAAGGGCCTGGAAAAAAGAGGGCTAAGCTTCACCAACCTTCACGTGAACGTATCTGCTGTGCACAGAGAAGGTTTTGGCCCATTTTGTCAGTGCACACAGCTACATGTCCACAGGCACACATGCAGAAAGATGGTAAAACTGAAGAGTTAACATGGGCTAAAAATGCAAATTAAATCAAAAACTTTTAAAATTCAAATTTAACATCATCTAAGATCCTTATTCATGGTTTTTAGGATGAAAACATGCCACACATCAGATAACATGCCTTCTGCTTCTTCTGCATGGAGGCTGTGAAACAGCCATCCCCTCCTTTGCTCCTGCTTTCAAGAGGGGTGAGTCTAACCCAGCACAGCCGCTTAGACAACATGCTCAAACAAAAAGCCCACAACCTCTCCTGGCTGTATTTCCTCCCTCCTCTCTAACCATCCCTGCTTTTATTGCAATGGCCCCAAAAATTTGATGAGCAATGGCCACCCTCTCAGGTTTTTTTCTTGCCAGCTCTGGTTGAAGTTTTGAGGGAAGGAGCTGGGCAAAAGTTGGTGCTTGAAGGAAGTGGATTTAGCAGCTTAAACATACCTCTAACAACAGCATTCCAACTCTTTAAATATTTGCACAATCAGGTTTTGTGCAGATTGCACACACAGACATTTTAGCTCAGTTTCTTTGCACTATTCTTTAATACTATATGCTCAGGATTAGCCCTTAATGTTTATCCAACTTACATTCAAAAGTTACCTCTGAAATCTGACAGACATTGCAAACCTCGAAAGGGGAACACAGAGGTAATTTTATGTCAGATCCCTTATGGCCACCAAAACCATAACTGGGCTCCAGATCCAGGGGCAGCCAAGCCAGCCTGTCTGGAAAGGTGGATAATGCACTGCTCTGCTCACTGCTGTCACATCCTGTGCCGGGCTCCTGCCATTTCAGGCAGGTTTGGTGAGCCCCAGCATTGGCATAAGATAAGAAGCAGGAGGCAGGGAGCTCTCAGTTTGGCATGAGACCACAGTCACCTTAAAATGTTTGCTTGAGCAGAGACCAGAGCTCAGGTTTTTCAAGGTGTTCACCCAGCTGGACATGGAGCCTGGCACACCTGTAGAAGCAGGTGTTGACAGGCTCCTGTCATCTCCAAGTCAGGAGATGCACAGTAAGTCTTCACTAAGCTGTCCACAGGAATATAAAACAGTAAAATTACTCAAACAGTAGAAATAAATTCAAGCAGGAGTTAGTAGAGCAGCAAGTTCAAGATGTTTGCTGAGGTTTAGATGATTTTATTTTGTGTTTATTTTCCCGAGAAGTCACCAAATACAACTGGTATTTGCCACACAGTGACCTTGCATGATGACCATAGCAGTCATATTTGAAAATGACTGTATTAGAGTGGCACAGTAAATCTACATTTTTCATATAGACATTCTTTATAAACTTTTTGGTATATTTAAATGAAGTCTCAACATATTTATACAGCTTTGAAGACAGCATCTCCCCTTTTTCCAAAAGGCCTCCTGAACCCTGCTCAGCCACAGATGGTGTGAGAAGCACCCACAGTCATCACAAGTCCAGTTTTGGACTCAGAGCTGCCTCTCCCTCATATCCCATCTGTCTTCCCTTCACCATTTTGGTCCTGCATCACATAAATAAACTTCAGGGCTTAGCTGTGCTTTGCTTTCCTTGGAAAGTGCCCAGAGCCACTTATCTTGCAGAAGGACTTGAGCACAGACACAGCTGCCACCACTCCATGGTGCAGTCAGGGCTGCTTATTTTGGTAAGTCACAGGGGTCAGCACACCACGAGAGCAACGTGAAGCTCCCTGTAAGAGCAGGAAGAAGGCTTTCCAAGGCATCTCCCCTGCCAGGTGAGTGCTGGGAGTAACGATGACATCCTGCGTCACTTTGGAAACCTCCTAGAGCATGTCCACTAACCAACAGCAATAACACACTTCCTGCAAGCATCCAAAATGCAGGGTACTGCAAGAAAAACACATCTGAAACACAGGAAAGCCTTGCATTATGAGAGTAAAGAAGGGTATATATATGTATACACACATCACAAGAAATGTCTAATGGAGGTTTCTGTTGGTTCACACTCCAGGACACATCAACAGTTTTTTTCCCAAATAACATCTAGAAGATTTAATCTTTTTTCCTTTTTTTTTTTTTGGCAAAGAGCTTCTTTTCGCCCCAAATACTTCTTGTATAGATCCCATTTCTACAAATATCTAACTTGCATGATATTTTTAAGGAATGTTAGGTTTAGAATCAACTCATGACTCACTCCTGTTGTGTGACTGGTTAATATTTGTGACTGGCCAATGACATTTCTGGTCAGGGGCAACATTTTTTCACTAACCAAAACCAACACTGAATACAGTTGCTTTGTTTACAGACTTTATATTAGGAGTCCTTCCCAAATACTTATCTGACACAAACAACCTAGGGAGAGGATTTTCTGAAGTTCTTACTGACTTAGCCATGATGGGTTAAAACCTCACGCCCTGTGCTCAAGAGACTGGCATGGAGATGCCTCAGCAAATAGCTTAGGCTCAAACATTCCTTCCCAAACACCTTTTTGCAGCAGGCAGAATCATCTACATCTACATTTGCTCCTCTGCAGATACATATTTTGCTCAACAAAGGCTTGCACCAGTAAAACTGGCTTTGTCAAGAAGTGATTGTTTGCTTTAAAGATCTCACTCAACAGGTTCAAGAAGCATCTTCTTTCCCAGTCATGTAGATGATCAAGAGCAAAGACATGACAAATTAGCTTGAGAAAATGGAAGCCACTGAGTAATCCAAACCAGCAGATACAGCAATTTAGCTCCAATTTATACAAAATGGAAGATGTAAGAGGTGAAGGCAGCTTTAGTGAACTTGTGACATGTTCATCAGGACATGGTCCATCAAGTATCTCTAAACAATCAGGACTGAAATCACAGGGTTATTTTTGTGAGAGGAAGAAAACCAGAACAACACTGAAGGAGAAAAAAAGGTCAGAGGAACCAATGGAAAAGTTCAGAATTCAAAACTGTCATAGACAGCAAAGGAGAAATTTTGGAAATTTAGGAATGAAAGAGCAACTTTTATCAATATTTGGTATTTAATAGGGAAGCATAGTGAAAAGGGAAAGCTGAAGGAGATCGTTATCCATATTCAATTATATGTCACAGAAACTGGCAAAGATGGAAGGAACTTCAGTAGAGAATGCAAAAGCAGAAATTTTCCCTAATGCACATCTCAACTAGGCTGTGCAGCTTTCAAGGTACAGAAAAGTGTCAGCTATTTAAAAACAGAATAAGGCATTTATCTACCCCTCATCTCTCCGCTTCCCAGTCAAAGACAACCTGACCACATACAGCATCAGTTCAGGATAAATCTAGTATTAAAGACACGTTCACAACTACATCCTTCAGGCACTGCATTACGCCCACCTAGCTTCTGGAGCATCCACAGCCCAGTGAGGACACTTGCTGCAAGGGACTGATCCCTTTGCAATATCCCAACCTCTCTAAGACAGAAAATTAACTTCTCACATCTTCTGTACTTTCTTACTTTTGAAATTAAAGTATTCAAAAGTATAAGATGAGCCAGTAATTAATGCACTAAACATTTGGCTTAACCTAAAACTAAGAAGAGAAATTCAGTGAATTCATGGATTCAGTAGAAGAACTCAGACTTAACTTGAAAATTACTTAAAAGTAACAGCAAAAAACTCCTCAGCTTCTCCAAGCTGAATGCTGTAACTGCCCTTTACCATTAATCCAGGACTGCACAAGGCCATGCCTTGCTCATGTGCACTAAGCCACCATGTGTGGGTGACAGTGCAGATTGTGGCTGGGAAGTCTCCTTTCTGCAGTAGGAATTCGAGTTGCAGGGAGAGCAGGTGAACAGCTCATTCAACTCAATTCTATGCTTTTCATGGGCTGCTAAAGTGACCTTGACACAGCAAGCACTGTTGTCAGGAAGACCATGTCCCCCCACACATACCATGGAGTCTGTAGCCAAAACCAGACTTCCAGGCTCCACATTTTCCTTCCACAAGCAGGTGGGATTGAATCCAACCTCTGCGAGTACTGCTGCAGGTGCAACTCATCTTGTACAAATATTTAACAAAAAACACATTAAAGCAGTGCAAGAGGGAAGTTAAGTATTCTCTGAACAACTTAAGTATTGTCAGAACACTTAAAATACCAGCATAAAACACCATTATATCACCAGCTACATTGCTGCCACCAGGAGAAAACTAAATATTGAAATAAGGAGAGCAGCACACATTCACCTGTGGAGTATCCGTCCCAGACTGATCTATTTCAGCCAAGCCAAACACTTGGAGCATTGTAGAGACAAACAAACGGGTCTGGATTAGATGACCGGGCAGCTCAGTCCCGGGATCACATTCCTAAGGGCAGACAAAGGCCTGAGAACGCTGCGGACGCGAGCGCAGGACAGCGGGACAGCGGGACAGCGGGACAGCGGGACAACCTCCCTGGAACACAGCAGGGATGAGGGAGCCTGCCCATTCACCCCCAGCAGGGCTACAGGTGACACACAGGCACAGCACTGCAGGGTGAGCCGGTGTGACCAGAGAGCTGAGGTGACACAGAGGCTGCAGAACAGCTGCTCCTGATCAGGGAATGCTGCTGCTGAGCACACCCTCGGGATGGAAAAGGGCTTATCCCTACCTTGAGTGCCCACCAGCAGCAGTGGTGTGGAGCTCTGGCTGCTAAGAGTTTGTACTCCTCCCAACAGCCTTGGGTCATCCATGCCCTCCTGCAGTGGCACCTTAGAAATCACTGCTTGCTTTTTCATTCATTAAATTAACCATGTTACTACAAAGTGACTGGTTAGGTCTTAGAAAAGACCTAACCAAAAACATACATACACTCTCAAATAAAGTAATGGAACTTTTAAAAATAAAATTCAAGTTTCTTGGGCTTCAAAAGCAATGACACCCACCCGCCTCCCCTGCAGAGATGGACATGTGGCTGTGAATCTGCCAAAAAGCACTAACTCCCTTTGTTCCAAGAAATCAGGTGAAGTTTTGATAGGTAAATAATTGAAGTTTGCAAGAAGCATTAGCACAAAGCATTTTTAGGTTTATTTAAATAAAAATTATAATTTATACAAGACTTTTTAAACAAACAAGATTTTCTTAAAAAATGTACAGGGCAAATAATTTCATTATTTCAATTATTCATACAGTATAATTCTTCTGTCAAACAAAAGTTACACTGATAATGAATTATTTACAATTTCAAAATATAGACTCAAACTTCAGACATAAAAATTTTAACATCCATTATATTTCAATGATTAGTAGAAATTAAACATCTGCCAAAATGTACAGAGTTCAATAAAAACTACCAATGTTTTCAAACAGGTTTAAGTAGCCAAAAAACAGGTACATCCTTTCATCTCTTCACAGTCGGGTAAAATTCCTTTTCTCTTTGTCTGTAGAACGAGGGTAGAGTTTTGCTGCTGGCATCCTGTGAGATGTTGCTACTAATAAATAGCTTGTTTCATTCAATCTTGCCTCACAAAAGCTACAGTGCACAGAAAGGCATGATTTCATATTTCAGCTTGTTTAGCTTTTGAATTTAAATGGTCAGTGATAAAGAATTAAGTCAGTTTTCATCTCCCTTTTTTTACTGTCTTTAAAAGGGACTCAAACTAACCAATGAACTTCTAAAGAAGTTAAATCCAATTACGCGTGAATGATCCAGACATCCACAGACATGAACAGAATTGCAAATATAAACAGCAATCAGACAGACAGAATGACAAGAACATCACTTTCAGCTATTTAGAAGCACTTTACATTAAGTGTTCCGACCCAGCCTGTTTCTGAAGTGCACCAGGCTGGACTGCAAAACTAAGTAGGAAGATTGGAATTTAAGGTGAGAGCTTCAGTGTAATCACACAAGTCAAGTATACATTCACCCATTGCCCATCCCCTCCTGCCCTCCAGACCTGAGGGTGTGGCAGGAGAAAAGCTCGAGTAAACACACCAAGGTTACCTTCAGCCTCTGAAGTCACGGACACCACGGGAGCAGCTGTGCAGCAGGGAAACCAGATAACCCCATGTAACGTGAAATTTGCAAAATATGTACACAGATGTCTGTCAATTATATTACAACTCTATTAAAAAAAAAAAAAAAAGAAATCCAGTCTGTTTTCTCTACACTAGAACCAATGTTGCATTGCAGTTTGCACTAGGTTTGCTGCTTTAAGGATAGCTAACTTTTAAGTTCACACTGCTGAAGTGTGGATTCATTTCAAACGTCAGCACATTAGATTTTATAAGACGCTCCTAATTTCTTTGTTCAGAAAATAAATTTTAAGAGTATATTGTACACATGAGGCATTTCAATCTGGGAAAAGGATAATGACATCTTTTCTCTCTCTCCAAAGCCTAGGTATGGTTAATTGTCCTGGCACCATCAGTACAGATCCTATAGCTCCTCCAGGAACCAGAATCTAGGACAACCCTGTACACAAGGGTCAACCAGTGAAGGGTGGGAGGAGGAGGAGGTAATAAGTGCAAGTCAACGGATTTCCTACTGAAACTGCTGTTATGATCGAGTGAAGGTATAAATTACACTTGAAAAATGATACAAAAATAAGAAAAAGAGCATGCTCTCTGTAAAAAATATAGTTTTCTGTTTCTTCAAAAAAAAAGGATAACCTTAAAACACACCCAAGGGATTTTTTTCTTAAGACAAAATGAATGAATCTGATTAAGATTTATATAACATTAAGCCATTTTAATGCCTATTTCTTAGCCACACTTGCTATTCAAGGAAGATTCTAGAAAGAAAAGCCAAATTATAATATGTAGCAATTACAAAAAAGACATTAACCGATTTTTTAGTTAAACATATAACCTGAATGTGTAAAGTTATGAAACCATAAACTGTCAAACTACATCCAATTTAAACGGTGGCAAAATGGATTTCCCACCAGCTTCACTTATGTTTGAAGTTTCCAGGCCCTGAGTTACAGCATACCAAAGGTGGTGTTAGAAATGCACCCATTTTTCAGGTCATGTACAGACATGTTCAAGTGCTACTCTGAAGTGAGAACTTGAAAATTGCATTTTAGCCATTACAGTGGTTTCTCCCCCATTCTTGCTTACATTTCCACCCAGGGCATACCCCATCAGTGTTTCACTTCACAATACTCAACCAAATTCTGGTATTCAACAGTACTTCTTCATATAAAATTTGTATAAGGTTCTCATATCCTACCATTTCATGGCCAGACTAAAATAAGGTTTGTACAGTTTGACCTCCACCTTCTTCATTGCTCCTGCATTTATTGACACACTTCAATTTAAAACTGTGCTAAGAGTAAAACACTCTTTGGTGTTTGCTACCCCTCTCCCTCCTTCATTTTACCCCTTTCCTTACAAAGAAAGGAAATTCCTGTTTAAAAAAACAGGAAAAAAAATCCATGAAATTAAGTCCCATTTTTACATAAGAATTTGCATCTCCATCGCTTTTTTTTTTAGGGCCATTCATATAATGTCTGGAGATATCTGTACTACTCAACTCAAAAGACATAGCAAAGGCAAAGACACTCTGGAAGGCTTGGCATAACTCCTACTGTGCTTTCATGGAAATGCAAATAAAATTCTAAACCTCTCAGATGGGTGCTATTATATAGAGTATAAAAGCTTTCTAATATTAAAGACAAAGGTCAATATGTGCTTTGCTGCTAGACAGGCCTGAGAGAGTTTAGAGGAGTGCAGCCTTCCTGTTTTACCTGGCAGTTGGGTTTAATTGTTACTAAAATTTAGTTCTGCAAGGGGGAAGACAGAAGCACACCAACGCTCCTCAAATTATGCTTTGAGAGGATCTAGTGCTTTCAGTTGCTATATTATAGCATATTTTCTTATCACAAGGTAACTCAAGAGAAGAGCTAAATTAAAAAAGGTCACATCTGAGTTTAGTTTAATCGTTCCCACCTCCTCAACACAAAAAGCCTTCAAGTCTTTAATGCATTAACATACAAATGCTTTGTACATGCAACATGTACAACAGCTGAGCCCTTCTAGGACAAGTACCTATAGAAATATAATTATAAGATGCCTAACATTTTAGGAACAACATTTTGGTGCCCTCTTTTATAAAAAGTATCTGCCTGCTTTCTTTCCTCTTTACTTTGGTTAATAAGGAAAGGAAGATGTAGTTACAAACTTTCTCCTCCAATTCTCTGTACAACTAATTTAAACATCTCTGTGCAGTAAAAATTGAAGTTAACCAAACCGGTAAAATATCCTTCTTCAATGCAAAAATTAGCAAGGAGGAGTGATTTTAAATGCAGTTGTACATATGGAAATGCTAAGAAGCTAATACTTCCTTGATGTTGCCATCAGTTTTAATAAAGGACCCAGTTAAAAACTCCAAGCTGAAGAAGGAGACTTCGGGCTGCTGCAGTCATGACTCTCACATCTCAGGGAAAAACAACTAAGATAAAGGGACAAATGTATCCCTAGTGACATCAGTGGAGATAAAGGGATCAATCTGTTATATAGTCAGGTCTCCAAGCATCTTCCCAGCTTTTAATGTCAGTAAATAAACATTAAAAGTGCTTAATGTGCAAGGCTAATAGTGATGATAGCACTTTCACTGTTTTCATTTGGTTTTTTTTGTCTTTTTTTTTACAAAAACCTTAAAAACAAACATGAAGGCATATATAAAATACACTTGGTTTATGTAACAGATAGAATATAAACCACCAGACAAGAAAAATTATTGCAAAATAGATGAGGATGTTAATTTTTTTCACTACCAAGTCATACAAGAAGAACGTTTCCTTTAGCTCTTCCAAGATAAGACACTAGCTTTCACTGCTGGACGATGCAGATGTTATTTTCACGTATTGGCTGAAAATTGTCTCAAAAGCTTCATCTCTGTGTACCATGGCGCCAAACACCAAAGGCTAAATGATAGAAAAAACCCACATCATGTCAGTCCACAAAGAAAAATAATTTCTTCTAGGTATATTTTTGTCAAGTCACTAGGAATAGATTAATTGTACTAGAAATGCATTGATAAAGACAAAATAATCCTTTTCTCTATTAACTCCTTGACTATGTGGCGAATTTTCTAACATTTTTTACTTCCTTAAAAACTTCATCTGAGGGTCAGACCGTCCCACCTCAAAGCCTCCTCCCCCATGGATACATGGATACAAGCCAACAGCTTTTTGTTTCAGACTGCATAGCAGACTCCATGCTCCTGATGTAGGATTCTGGGGAAAATCTTTCTGAAGTATTAAGAGTAAAACACTCCAGATGCAGTAGAACAAGCTGAATATTTAATTCATTAAAATCCTGAAGACAAACATACTGAATAATAGACAAGTGAGTTTTTAAAAAAAAATTTAAAAAGCCAGCCACTGGCATAAGAGGATAAAAAAGCCTTTATGCTGGTGGTAACCAGAGGAGGAAAAGAAGGGTAAGAAACCCAACACAGCAATACAGATACAGCCAGCTACTTACTTTCTGTGTAGATGGTGTTGATACAGCAATACCCATGCCTGATCCCGGGAGAACAGAGAGCACTTTATACTAGAAAAAAGCCACACAGAGAGACATAAGATACCTTCTGTACTGAACAACTGCAAAAGATGCTGCAGAGGTTTCACAATTCATCACTGGCATGTCCTCCCAGCCACAACTAAGAGACCTCCACTAAAACCAGGATGAAGCCAGCTGCCATTCTCACACCCTGGGTTCGCTGGTTACAGCCTCACCTGGACAGCCAGGACCCTTCTCTGCACTTCCTCCCACGAGCTGCAGCAACGCCCAACCTGCTGGAACCAGCCCCAGCCCCCGGTGAGCATCAGTCCTGACACGGGAGCTGACCCAGCCAGCTCTGTGCACATGTGAGATGGGCCTGTGGGCATCATCCACAGCTTCCCCTACACGTGACATCCACCCACTCTTCAGAGAAACAGCAAGCACACCAGAAAAAGCTTCTTTTTCAAAATGAGACAGAAAACAGGGTATCACAAAGTCATAGCATCATTAAGGTTGAAAAAGAGCTCCCACCTCTGACCGAACATCACCACGTCAACTAAACCATAGCACCCCGTGCCACACATGGATTGCTTGCTTGTTTTTTCAGAAAGAAAGTCCATAAAGGTAAGAAGGAATACAGTTGGCTGAACTTGGGAGTATTCACAGGGACAAAGTGACATTGGGTGCTTTTCCCACCTCCAAATAAAACCAGGCACAGTACATTTTTATGCTTGACTGCATGATCCCTGTCTCATCTTCATTAAAAACACTACACAGATGCAAAAGAAACTTCATGGCAGTAAAGGCCTACTGAACAACAAACTAGCATTACTTGAAGTATGACGTTTGAAATCCATTAATATGAATTATTAATTCCAGTAGGAATGTTCAATTTGTGCACAAGCTGTCTGCTTTATAGATATGTCACAGAAATAGAGGGAATTAATTTGAAAATCTGGAGTTACTTATGCAGTAGTAGACACCAAGCTGAGGTGTTTCTTTGTTCAATATGATTTAATCCGTGGTACTGGATGTGGCAGAAAGCAGGGGTGTCTGTGTTCAAGAGAAGGACAAGTTCAGAGAGGGTAACAAAAAGTGATGTTAAAGGCCACAGAGAGTGATGCAAGGCATGAGTAAAGCCATTAGTAACCACAGGCTGATAAACCTCAACCAGGGGAAGGACAACACTGCCCTTGCTATGCTTCCAACCTTCCACTTGCCTCTGTTACTGATGGGTCCCAACTAGATGAAACTCCAGCCCATCCCTGTCTGGCTATTCTAACGATCTACCTTTCTCCACTGACAACAATCCTGCCTCCCTCTGAGGCATCTGCTTTTAGGATGGTGCATCTATCAATATCCACACCCAAACTGAAGTCAGTAATACACTATTCCTGCTACCAATAGATCTTCTTAAGGCCTACACAGCTCTAGTCAACACTGGAGTTAGTAAACAACATGGCTTTCATTAAAAAAAAATGCAGGAGTGTAAGGGTTTAGTAAACTAGTTTGTCTTCATGCTCATAGCAAGTTTGCTTGTGCTGAGTCCGAAAAAGCAGTTCCAGGAAACATTCATATCAAAGAATTACATTTCACTTATACAAATTATTAATGGCATGTTTTTTCAAAATAACAAAAGCACAAATGCAAAACATGACTAGCTGAACAGAAGACCAGTTTTCTCCCCTGTTTACAACACCAGCCAGACATACCTTCTGGATATCTGTTATGTCCGACAGCTTTATAACTTTATTTCTTTTTGATGAGCCGGATTTTGAGCTTTCAAAGCACAAATAACTGAAAACAAGAAAAGAAAATGCTCATTTTGATACAGTGTTTTAAAATAAATTTCTCAAGTATCCTGTTGTCTCTTCTGAAGTTTGAAATCTCACTGGTTAAAATAACTTTCAAAATAAAAGACATTCAGTTCAGTTATGGCTTCTAATTTAGCACAAATATTTATGAACTCTAGCAACTGGCTGGTGTGTCTGAAGGCCCAGAACATACAGTATGCATACACACACAAAAGTTCTTGTATTTATATTACTGCACTGGTTAATGGTTAAACCTGACAAGCATTTCAAAGACCCACAAGGGACATATATCCTTAAACAGTTGAAATTCCAAATCTCAAAAGGCGTATACATCTTTCACCAACCTAAAAGAAGATTAATGAGAAACACTGTGTTAGTTTCATGTTATTGTGCTGCAGACAAAAGCTCAGATTTCTAAACACTGGAGAGCGGCCTCCATCACTAGGTGACACTGCATACAGATGAGCTTTACTTCCTTTCATTACACTCCAAAGGAACTTCAGTGCAAGACCCAAACAGTAATGACCGTAGTTATTCAGTCCTGGGAGGCTGGGAGGTAAGTAAGGAAGTTTAAAGAAAAAACCACTCAGCCATAAAAATTTGAAACCAAGGCTTAATTTTCAGTTTCCTTTTTTGTTGCTGTCATTTCAAGGAAGCTATACATTCAGCTTGCTTAAAAAAAAAACCAAACGAAGAATATTTGTCAAATAGCTGTTGATCACAATTTTCAAAGTTCACTTAAGTTTTAGGTTTCTTTTCTAGTATCTGTACAGTTAGTATGTTAGTCACACCAAGAAATGCAGCAACTAACAACTGTCTATATATAGAGTTACTTTGCTTTCCTATGCAAGCCTTTCCAAGGCAAATCTTGTCTGTTAGGCGTAGTCACACACCAGGTTCAGCTCTCCCTCTCCTATGATGCTTCCTTGAGGTTGCAAAGCACCTTGAAATAGCATTTTTGTTTCAAAACACTATTAAAGGATCCTTTTTAGATTCAAACGCTTTAATGCCTCGAGTTTCCCTCCTAAGAAATGCGTGGAGTGCAATGACTCACTTTTCTGTGACATAAAGAACCCCGTTCCTGATGTAGTCTGTAGGCATCTTCCGATCTCTGTTGATCAAGCAACAGCGCCAGCCATTTTCACACACTGAAAAAGTCGTAACAAGAAATCTTACTTAAGAAAAACAAAGACAGACTGGCACTATCCCCAACAGTATCCTTATACAACAGAAAACACTGAATATTAAACTTTAGATACCTAAAACTAAAAGTGCTTAGAAAGAAAAGCCTAAATCAGGTGTTCTAGACATCATAACATCTTTTTGAACACTCATTTTGAAAAAAAGAAAAAAAACAACTACCCACACAATTATTCCCTTTAACTTGACTATTGGATTTGCATATCCATAAAAGGCACACCAGGCTGTGCACTCTTTCAAAGAGCTGCAAGGATATGGAATGAGACCATCTCCGTTCATCCTAATTTAAAGCAAGACTTTCAAATCAAAAGCTTACACCCATACAATGCACAGAAAAGGAATTCAACTTTAAACTATCCTTGGCTTTTTATAAAATACTCTACTAATAAAGCCTTCCTGTGGTATCATTACCTGGCAAAGGACGTTCATTCTCTGACAGGTTAAAAATTTCATGGAAATTTCCTCTCTTGGTGGTATGAAAACGACTTGTGTCTTCATCTTTGCTTATTCCAGTTGGGGCACTTGAGCCCACGTAACTCCTGGAGGCTGCTGTTTGAAGCTGCAAAAAAGAAACACGATTCCAAAATCTGAGCAGCAACATTTAAGCTGCAGTCTTAAAAATAATTTAGCTAACTACTCTTTCTAAAAAAAAAAAAAAAAAACAGAAACAAACAACAACACTATAATACAACAATTTTCATTAACTATTTCCATAAATTAATTTTGGACTACTGCACTATGCAGCCTACTAGCACACAAGCCTCTAATACAGTACCTGAACATAACCTTCAAACTGCTGCCCTTTGATGGACACACTTTGCTGGGGTGAAGCACATGGTGCTAAATGCACCTATCTCAATATACCATTTTTCTACAGTAAAGGCTGTCTCATTAGATACAGCTAAGTCACTGCAAACAGCTCCAATGATTGGAACTAGTGGGACTATTAACAAACAATATATTATCAGTACTTGTCCTCAAGAGATAAATAAAATATTACTGCACAAAAGAAGTTTAGAAAGAAAAAAGAGGAAAAAAAAGCCACACAGAACTGCATAACCTCTTTATGAATACAAATGCTGAAAATGAAAGGAAGTTTTCCACACTATGATCCATACCTTTTCATGCCCTGACAGCTAGCAGGAAAAGAAACAAACAACACAAATGTGACAGTGACAAAAGAAAAAAAGTGAAATCTATTTTACAGTATAATACACAGAATAAAACATGAACCAAGTGGCACCGCAAGATTTTGCTCACAAACCAAGAGACTACACACAATGAATGCAATTAAAAAAAGAGTTGAGTGGTTAGAGCACACCAGTTCAATTTATTCAGGTTGCATTAGAACTATTGATCTTTTCTGTGCTTTGAAGTTGCATTAAATTTTGAGACTGTTGACACATAAAACAAAATCTGAAGGGTTGTCAGCATCCTTGGGAGGGAAAAAAGGTAGTATGGAGTTCCTGAAACCAAAGTACTTTGAGTAAAATCTGATTTTAAACAGAGCTCCTTAACCACTGGAGACAGCCCTAGCAACAAGCCTTGCTTCTGGAAGGACAGCAGACAGTTACTTTTGGAAAGCTCGCCTGCACTTTCATTTTCATCTCGGTGGGGCAGCCCATGATTCCAAAAGCTGGCACTAGCAGCTCTGGTTTCAGCCCTACCATGCCCATGCAGTTAAAGCACTGGCAAACTGACAACATGGAAGCTCAGGACTGAGCTCCGCTTCTGCAAAGGCCCAATGCTGCTGAAGGCCAACCAGCCTTCAGCTGCTTTTTTTGTTACTTTGCACTAAATTGGCAGCACTCAACACTTGACAGGACTTACACACTAAGAAAAGAAATCCAAAGCAAATGAAAACATGTGAACTGCAGTTGCTAACTAGAAACCAGACTGACAAAACAGGCACAGCAGAGGGCATCTGCCATCCACATTTTTAGGGTACCTGTAAGACAATGATGCCTCAGAGGAAAAAAAATAAAGTAAGTTAACATGGAAAGCAAATGGCTGATGGTAACTAATGTTGCCTCACTTCTGTGGTGCTGAGTCCCTGGAACCAAGGAAAATAACAGTTTCTTCAATAACCTGTGTGCAACTAAAGATGAAAAGAATTTTCTGAAGGCCTTCTTAGACAAGCTGTTTGGCTGCACATGCACACATCCAGGTGAAGCACCATGGCCCAAAACATAAAAATGATCAAAGCAAGAGGTCTAATGCTTTTTGTGCTGGAATAAGGACTATTTCTGCTCTCTGCTACATTGCTTCCTACCTACCTGTTATAGAAAGAGATTTAAAAAAATGGAGTTTATACTTCAGTACCATTACCCACCTGGTGGCTGAAAATGTGAGTAATTCTGCCCTTACTTGTAGTCCTGCCTAAGACATGCAAATGTTTCCTCTTACCACTCAGGCTTGAGACAACCAATGGTCAATTACTAAGAGAAAAACATTTTGATAAGCCTTAAATCTAACTGGAAGTGATTTGATTTGTAATGCTGGAAGAGTCTTGATTGTCCAAAAACGTCACCAACAACCTGGAGGTATTCCTTTTCACTTGATCTGTCATTAGCTTTTGACATACAACCTTTACCCATCAGATACTGTTGTCAGGACTGTTCTCGAAGGACACAAGGTCAGAGTAGTGATACAGGCAATTAATATTGCATTGTGTCTAAGTTTACTCTCTCTTGTACGCTGTTTAATAATAAGGAGTTGGAGCAAATGCACACATGCTGGCACTACATGCTTTTGGGCTCTGCCTTTTCTATTAAAAAAAATGAAAAACTCTCTTGGTTTTTACTTTTTAGTACAAAAATCTATTTTTCATACTATGAGGTTTGCAGAAACCTCTCAAGGGGTAAGAAAGTTTCTCTAAAATTACTGAGATCAAGTCAGTGTTTTCAAAGACATCTGGAAGCAGGTAATGCAGTCCTGCACATCCTTTCCAGGAAGACAAGCAAAGGCCACCGAGCCAGACCTGGTTGTACAAAAACCCTGTCTCTACTTGCAAAACTAAAGCCATGAAGAAAAGGCAAAAGGAGTAATTACTGTCGAAGTTTATGGACTCAAGTTCAGCAATTCAGAATCTTTCCACCTCTAAGGCAGATTAGAGAGACCTAGCAAGATGATGTCACAACTACCACACTATGTGAAAGATAACCTGTAAGTGTGAGAAGCACAGAAGCTTTTAAGATCATCTTCCACAAGCAAGAGAAGGCCATGGATGGCTTCATCCAAGTGCTTATTTATCCATCTCATCCTTTGGAAAACAAGAACAGAAGACTCACTTTCTGTAATAGACTGTCCTTGTCCACTCCTTCTGAAATACTCAACTGGGCTGCAGTTACTTTACCACCCTCTGCTCCTCCACCCCCCAAGCCCTATGTTTCTTCTTAACAAGTGAGGGGTCGTGTGCTTATCCCTTTTGCTCTCCAGTTGTGCATCCAGGTTGAATTACTGCTCAGGACTGTGCATTTCAGACAGTACTCAGAAACTCCATGAATGCAATCAGGTATTGTGCTAAGAGGCATTAAGCAAATGCTAAAATGGGATTAGACTCAAGATTTGCTACAACTATTTTAATTTTTAAACTAACAAACATTGACAAATCCAGGGATATGGAAAACCCTGGCTCAGTTACCATGTCAGGCCCCAAAACAATTTACCACGATGCACAAAATACAATACTTAATGATTTAACTATGACATTTTGACAAAAAGAAAATGTATTGTTGGAGTATCAACATGGTGAAGTCATTTATCACTGCTATGCTAAAAGGTCACCTAATACAAATAACCATGAGACATCATGTCTAAATATGTAAACTACCTTTCTGCTACCTTTGTTAATGACTATCCCATTAGTACACTGCATATTATACTCAAGCCTTTATCTATTTTTTTAACTAACTGTACTTCAATTTACCTAAGTATGTAAATCTCCACTGAAAAAGAATATCTAAGAATAGAGAAAGTGAATACAAAAAGACTGTATTTGACAACAGAATTACACAGAACGTACGTTAAAGAAATTGGTACGCATATGGATGGCGTTATATTTCTGTGTTTAGCTTCATGATTCACAGTACATCTATACATACATACACATTTTTAACAACTGATTCCTTTCATCCAAGAAACGGAATCCATAGATGAACTGTGAATCTTGAAAATAATACAAAAATGGGTATTACAATCAACTAACTCTGATTGTAAGGATTTAGTTAACCTTCTCTTTAATGTGCTCTAGTCACTGGAGAAAAAGAAAAGGGAGAAAGGGATCTGATTTTCAGAGGCTGAGAACATAGGGACAAAAAGATTCATTACCCTTACCCGTCTTGACACTGTAGCATTAGATCTTTCTTTGAGCTGAGGATCTGTCAGGAGACTTATCCAGATGATATAAGGAGTATCATACTTAGCTCTTAGTCTAGGGCATCGTTTGAAGATAAAATCAATAAGGAAAAACTTGATTCCAGCATAGAGTCCTGAAAAAAAGGTCACTTCAGTTTCAATGCTAAAAAGGCATTAAGAACATCACTGTTTTGATTATGTTTTCCAAAGTTCACAAATGAAAACAAATTCTGTATATTTAGTCACAGTGTTAAAACCATTCTCCTGCGTTTACTATTTTGTTATTCTTCTTCCAACACCAGAAAATTGTTTTTCTTTCCTTTCCATCCCCAGTTCTTTTAAACATTTACATAGCCACTATTATGCAGAAGAACATTTGAATAATTCAAATATATGTTCCTTATTACCAGAAGCTTTCTGAAAACATGATATACTACCAAAACAAAAAACACACCAGAGCATTCAACTATGCAGCTACTGCAAGAATTTTAATGGCAACAGAGGGCTCTCACGTACTACATAAAACTCTATCTTCCAGTCCCAACTCTTATCTTATACAAGTTATTTCTTTGCATTCTGCCATTCAAAATGGGCTTAAAATACTCTCTCAAAATGTTACTGCGTGCAATTCAGATCTCCTAAGACTCAGAGTAAAACAATTATTCCTCACACATCTAAATTCAACTGCTGTGTCAAGCAAACCTACATTTATGTTCAAGCTAACAAAATTTCAAGTTCAGTGCCACTAGAAGTAATACTCATTTGATTATATCATTACTTTAATGGAAAAAAAAAAAAAAGACAGTTCTTGGTTCACAGAACAAGGTTTCATACCTTAGCAAAAAGTCTCATGATGTAGTGAGAACCCTTTTCTCAATTCCCATTTGAGACTGAGTATCTGTAATAGACCCACAGTAGACTGTTCGTTTTGTCCAGCCCATCCTCCAAGTTTTACCAGGAATCCCACTAATTCTATTATTTTTTTCCTACATTGTCATTTTCATGCCTCCTGTGCAATGTCACATATTTCATTTACAAGAATGTATGAGCAAAAAAACCCTCAAAATACAGGATTTTCCAGAAGCCTTATAGCTGACAGTCTGAAAAGTTCTGCCAAAAGCTCATCACAGACTTCTCCTCTTCAAGAAGCAAAAGCATTATCCAGTCTTTTTCTATTATACACTGAGATGGTTTTCAAAATGGTCATGACAAATGATGCCAAGCACAATAAAAATACTTTAAAACACTGCATGATTTATTAATGCAGGTTTTCTCTCTTAAACTCTAAAATTCTCCCTCTAAAGATCACGTAAGTTTTAACCATTAAGTCTAGACTGTAACAGGTGAATTATTTATTGTGTTTACCCAATGCAAGCCCAAGAATCCTGTAGGGCAACAAGCAGGATGCAATAAAAGCTGCCCATAGAGCAATGTAGAGCTTCTGTGTTATTTCTGGCTGGACCCACATGAACAAGCTGAAAACAAAAAAGAAGCAAAATTTTATTACCAGTGTTACAGATATTGGTCAAGTCTTGTTTTAAAAGGGAAGAAAATGTCACGTCAGATAACTTACTTTTTAAATTTTTCCAGTATGTCTGCCATCTTGCCAAAAAGGTTCTGCATAAGAAGCAAGAGAATTAAAACCAAGTCCTGCATTGTTTTGGGGTTTTTTGTCCACATAATGAAAACAAATAGCTTTCTGACTTTGCTGGAATTTATTTTTTTTAAAACTAATTTTTAGCCATTTATATACTTCACAACTGAGTAAACACTGAACAGAACAGCAATACTTGATGACTTCCATCTCTTTCAACCTTGTTCTGTAACCTGTGATTGATCGTTACAAGTGAAGAAACTTTTTGATCCCACTGTCATGACTGGAAAGCATTTACATTACTGCAAATATTTTAAATTAAGCTGTCAATCTAAGGGTAAAGAGCTTCTGTTAGTAGGTAACAAAATTTCAGGAAGTGGTAACTGAGTTCATCAAAAGGACTATTAGCTTCATGGAAACAGACTGTTATCAGGTTTTATAATAAACCATTGGAGACAGCAGATTTCAAGTAATTCCAACAAATAGGGCTGCAACTGACCCCCGCTCAGGACTCAGGCCATATTCTCTGACCAGTCCTTACTGTCAGAGCACCTGAAAATTTCACCTTCCCAATAAATTTCCAACGCTGTTCATATGAACACATGCACCACTCCCAGCAGAGGGAAGCAGCTGAGCATTCACAGTTATCCAGGGAAGGTTAAACCCCTTCTGACAGCAGCTCATCATCAGGCACGGCACAAGGCTGCGGTTCAACCGGATGGCGCAGTCACTCAGCTGCTACCTCATCCAGCTCAAAAGGAAGGGAGAAAACCTTCCTTCAGCTTCTCCAACACCAGCAGATGTCAAGGCTTGGAGGGGGTGGAGTTTTTTAAAACATGCTATTTTAGAGATGCAGTGCAAACTGTTGAATTAACACAGCTAAAACAGACCACAGCCTTCAGCTAAATCTTAAAGGAACAGAGTCTTCTACATCAGTTTTATGACTAGCAGATTTGGGAGATGGATCCACACTCCAGTACATTTAGAAGATTCATCACCCAATCTACATTATCAGAAGCTTATAGGCATATATAAGGTAGAAAACTGTGAGAAGTTGCTTCTGTTCCCCTCCGGAGCTTGCTCAGAGCTGCAGTCAGAGAACCTCAACCCAGTCTCTGAAGCACCATGCCATTTCAGAAGCTCCAGGAATCTTACTGAGATCGCCACTGCTCATAGGTAAAGCTCCCTTTGCAAGGAAAGCTCTTCTTCAAGCATTTGTTTTCACATGCTGCATAACAACCTCCCTTGACCACCTGGACTATGAACCCCCTTGTTTCTAAGGAGGCAGCTGGAGAGCAGCACAGTACCTGTGCCTTCTGAGCCACATCCAGAACAAGCTGGAACTTCTCAGACACGGTCAGGTCCTCTTTTGGGTGCTCCTTAGGCAAGAAAAAGACAATCCATTGATTTGCAGCTCACATAAAATATATTTTACAAAACTGTCAGAACAAGGTGACCCTTCAACATTCTTAGCAATACTCATCTCACTTTTAATAGTCTCTACATTTACCATTTTCCTCCCGTGTTTCAGATCTACTTTTTATGTCTTTTATTCCTGGTTATTTTCAGTTTTCAATGCTTTGGGGGGCTCAAGGGACACTTTATCACTCTCTACAACTATCTGAAAGGAAGTTGTAATGAGGTGGGAGTTAGTCTTCTCTCCCAGGTAACAAGTGACAGATCAAGAGGAAATGGCCTCAAACTTTGCCAGAGGAGACGTAGATTGGCTATTCAGAAAAATTTGTTTATTAAAAGGGTTGTCAAGCCTTTAAACAGGCTGCCCAGGGAAGTGAAGTCACTATCCCTGGAAGTATTTAAATGACACTTAGATCTGCCAGTTAGGGACATGTACCCGGACCCAGTGACAGGGCTGGGAATGCTGAACAGATGAATTTGATGTTCTTAAAGAAAACAGAATGCAAGACTTCTTCAAGATCCCACAGGACCTAAGTTGTCCCAAGCTAATAAATTAAAATTCATTTCAAAAATGTGTTTTAAGTTTAGAATATTTTAGGGTGAAGCATCTGATCCTAAGCACGATGTTAGTAAAGGCTTTAAAATTACAGGAGAAAGAAGAAAAATGTAGTGTCTTCACTTGCAGCTTCTCTTCCTTCCTTTCCAGCTACCCACACAAACACAGAGGAAGGTTTAAAGCTGCAATTTTTTTGCAAGCATACAGGTGAAGCTGATCAAAGACCTACCATGTGTTCAGAAACTTCAGGCACAATGCTCCACTGTATTCTCCAACCCCTAGGAACGATGGAAATAGTCAAAGAGAGCAAGAACTCCATCCATCAATATGGATTATTTGTAAAAGGTTAAAAAGCAGTTTTCTGCAATAAGCGCTCATGGCTTAGAGTAAATAATATAATCCCCAAATTATGAAGAACCCACAACATAACAGAAGCATAAGTGGCCAACAACAGCCAGCTTTAAAAGTATTAGTTAAGTAGATACTAAATCACTGGTTGTGGGTTTTACAACAGAAGTTAATGGTGTGCATGGAGTAAAGGATTAGGAATATTTTTCTCTTATTTTTTCATGCGAAGAAAATTATATCAACTTATTCAGAAGCCTACTTGCTACCAGCAATTTCCAGGGAATACAATGTCAAACAGAAAGTATCAATTAAGAAGTCAGAAAAGTATTTTACAATATGCACATTAAGGTCCTCTACATCATTTTACAGTGCATTGAAAAAAAAACAACCCACACTTAATTTTTAGAAGAGATTGAATTTAAAAATGGAAGATACTTTGGATAAAGTATTTCAAGAGCAAAACCTCCATTTTAGGCCTAGGTGAACATTCTCTGCTGGGAAAAACAGCAAGCTTCAATACTGAAGCTGATGTTCTTCAAGTACTCTAAATATTGCAGAATTAGAAATATTAGATTTTAAGTGTGCTGAGGGATTTGTCTGAGAGCATGCAACATTGTTTATGATAACCCAAGCCACAGGATACAAAGATAATTCCCAATAACAGTAAAAGGTTATAGAAACTGAGCAATGACACTTAGGATATCTGAGTCTGAATTTCACGGTGTTAAATATAACTCACAGTATTAGAACAGGTAGCAGTTTACAACTCGGTGCAAGAGTAACAAAACATCTTTCAAACAAAGCATTACTTAAGAGAGTAAGCTAGTATTTATGCAAATACCTGGCTATGAGGTAATTTAGGGATAACCTCAAAATTGCTAAAAATAAGAACATAGGAATGGCCCAGCCATGCCATACAGCATTGATGTAAATCTGCAGATTAAGAAGAAAAAACAAAGAGAGATGCGGATTACAAACTGGGGTACAGTGAGTTACATGAAATACCACTTCCCACTGTGCTGTTGGGCTCACAATCATGCATTTCATATTAAAAAAAATTAATAAATTTTAGCCACTCCATGACTGACAATGGCCCTGCACTCAGGAATGCAAAATCAAAACTAAGAATGAACCAAATCTCCAGAGATGATGCTTAACTAGTTCTCAGCTGCCTCAAAAGAGAGTACTGAGTATTTTCAACACTACAATTATTTGAAGGGATAGGAGGAAAGAAAAAGAGGTAAACCCTCAAGTCTGTGAATCTGCTACACGACCACGATATGGTCAGCAATGGCACAGAAGTCATGGTATAGAAGAGGAGTTACAGCAATTATCCCCATACTGGGCAACAGGATAAACTCTCACTCTATTATTTCAGGTCAATTAAATCCCAAATTCTTACCAAGACTAAAAACATTGCAGGAAAACAGGTTTTATTTTATGTAAAAAGTACAAACACAAAGAGATTCAAAAGGTATTCTGTTCCCAGCTTCTGAAAACAGAGACTACAGTCTCTCTGTGAGAGACACTGGGGTTTTTACTGATAACCCCAGAGTGAAACATTTCTCTGGCTCCCAGGTCCCAGAGCTTTCAAAAAAAGCAGCTCAAGTTTCTGCATTCAGTTTTTATGTGAAAAATGGGCTTACCAGGTGAGGCAAGAGAAAAATCAGCAGATATTGAGGAGGGACAGACAGAGGGCACTGGGAGGGAAGTCTCCTCAATATTCCTTCAGCTGTGCCATGCAAAATGGCAGAAGGTCCGTAACTTACAGGGAGGTATTTAACAAAAAGGTGTGTGACATTTTCACCACACAGTTATTGTAAATTCCTCTGGCAGAAATTCATTTCATATAGACCATGACCAAAAGAATTTAGATAATTTAATTAACAATAGGAGGAAGGAAAACAAATCAAAACTCCACTAGATACTTATGTCTCTTTGCAGCATCCAAACCTCATTAAGATAGCACAGAAATGCTTGAACTTAGCTCACAGGCCTGATGCTTGCACACTGAATCCTACTGAAATCAAGGCACTTTGCCTCTCATCAGTATGATCCTGACAAATGGCAAAGAGCCCTGAGGGGAACACTAGCTTCTCATCAAATGTAACCACTACCAGCATTTCAGCCCTAGACAAGAAGAAACTTCACAGAGGCTGAAGTAACCATTGAATTACCAGGACTGGGAGACGAGAAACAAGAAAGGAGTGAACAATAGCCAGAGAGTTCTAAGTTATTTTAATAATTACAAAACTATGCTACAAGAGACCCAGGAGACACAATTTAACTGGTTTTATATATAACAGAAGTGACCACTACTATTATTTTGCATCAAATGAAATTACACTTTTTGATTTGACTTGAACTGTAGCATAACCCCTACTCAGATATGGCAGTTCCAACAAATTTCAGCAAATAATGTATTTTTTCAAGTTCTTACTGCTCCCAGTGGAGTAGGATAACTTACAATAAAGGCAATAGCAGAAGTGTAGATAGAATACCAGTCTAATAAGGCAGAAAGATTCTTCACAAAATTTGTAACAGGTTTGGCACCTCTCTCTAAATGGAAGTTGAGAAAAAACACAATGTTAGAATTAGCTGGCAGTGGTTAAATCACTTGTAAATTACAAACAATCAAATTAGAAAACTATAGGAATATTCACGACATGTAATGATAAAAAGGCTTATCCAAATGAAAAAAAATTAAACCCACCAATGTAAGTGAACAATAAAGAATGCATTTCCAAAAATTAAAGTGTTACCCAAGACAAATATTATGTCTAAACTGTTCAGTATAGACAAAGGAAAAAAAAACCAACACCCTTTATAAGGGCACCCTGGGTGCTAAAAGCAGCTTGTTCTCAGCCATGTTCACATTACCCCAAAGACCACTGTACAGGTCAGTTTGCCTCACTGTAAAACAATGTACATTAACCTGACTGAATTACAAGCCACCAAGGAGCAGCTTAGAATCACAGAATCATTTAGGGGGGAAAAGACATTTAGGATAATCATTGTGTTCAACCATTAACCCAGCATTGCCAAATCCACCGCTGAACCATGGCCCTAAATGATTTTCTCTGCAGAGCCCTCCTACCCACCATCAGATCAACACTCCTATCCAACTTGGTGTCATCTGCAAACTGACTGGGAGCACTCCATCCTGCTGTCCAGATCACTGATGAAGATATTAAACAGGACAGACCCCAATACTGAGCCCTGGGGAACGCCACCTGTGACCAGGGGGATGTAGCTCCATCCCCCACCACTCTCTGGGCCTGGCCATCAGCCAGTTTTCTACCCAGCAAAATGTATACCTGCCCAAGCCATGATCAGCCACTTTCTTAAGGAGAATGCTGTGGGGAACAGCATCAAAGGCTTTACTACAGTCTAGGTAGACAACATCCAGAGCCCTTCCCTCCCTTGCTGCTGCTTCACCAGCTGGATTAAAGCCAGGCTAGATCTCTTGGCTATATCTCTGCAGGACTCTACCCATTGCTAGCACTTTGCTGCTTACTCTTCCCAAGCCAAGCAACCCAGCACATGACTCCCTGAAGAAGTCTGTCTCCCACCTCTGCAGACCTCTGGCGTTGCTGTCACTGCATGGGAGACTGGCCTGTGCTGGGAGAGGCCAGCTCCAAGAGCAGTTCTTCCTCAGCTCCCTAAAACCCTCTTGTTCTTTACCCTCTTCCTCTGCGCTCTTTCGCTACTTGGGCAAGCTAGCTAGGGAATACAAGGAAACAGGAGAGGGCTGCTGCAAGACCACCTCTGCTTTCCCTGCTGGACCACACCACTTCCTGATGAGAATCATGGTACCTCCTGCACAGATGGTCTCAGAAGCTCTCACTCTCTTTTGCAGTAGAACTCACAACTTTTCAAGTCTTTTTTCAACAGAGCCTCTGACTTGCTGTTCTACTTTGTTAGGCTTGAGACTCAGCTATCCTGAACCCGCTTCCTATGGGAAGTAATTAGGCAACTAGCACTAGATTTCCTTAAGCATCAGCAGCACAACCAAAGCAGCAGATGAANGCACTTTGCCTCTCATCAGTATGATCCTGACAAATGGCAAAGAGCCCTGAGGGGAACACTAGCTTCTCATCAAATATAACCACTACCAGCATTTCAGCCCTAGACAAGAAGAAACTTCACAGAGGCTGAAGTAACCATTGAATTACCAGGACTGGGAGACGAGAAACAAGAAAGGAGTGAACAATAGCCAGAGAGTTCTAAGTTATTTTAATAATTACAAAACTGTGCTACAAGAGACCCAGGAAACACAATTTAACTGGTTTTATATATAACAGAAGTGACCACTACTAGTATTTTGTGTCAAATGAAATTACACTTTTTGATTTGACTTGAACTGTAGCATAACCCCTACTCAGATATGGCAGTTCCAACAAATTTCAGCAAATAATGTATTTTTTCAAGTTCTTACTGCTCCCAGAGGAGTAGGATAACTTACAATAAAGGCAATAGCAGAAGTGTAGATAGAATACCAGTCTAATAAGGCAGAAAGATTCTTCACAAAATTTGTAACAGGTTTGGCACCTCTCTCTAAATGAAGTTGAGAAAAAACACAACGTTAGAATTAGCTGGCAGTGGTTAAATCACTTGTAAATTACAAACAATCAAATTAGAAAACTATAGGAATATTCACGACATGTAATGATAAAAAGGCTTATCCAAATGAAAAAAAATTAAACCCACCAATGTAAGTGAACAATAAAGAATGCATTTCCAAAAATTAAAGTGTTACCCAAGACAAATATTATGTCTAAACTGTTCAGTATAGACAAAGGAAAAAAAAAATCAACACCCTTTATAAGGGCACCCTGGGTGCTAAAAGGAGCTTGTTCTCAGCCATGTTCACATTACCCCAAAGACCACTGTACAGGTCAGTTTGCCTCACTGTAAAACAATGTACATTAACCTGACTGAATTACAAGCCACCAAGGAGCAGCTTAGAATCACAGAATCATTTAGGTGGGAAAAGACATTTAGGATAATCATTGTGTTCGACCATTAACCCAGCATTGCCAAATCCACCACTGAACCATGTCCCTAAATCATTTTCTCTGCAGAGCCCTCCTACCCACCATCAGATCAACACTCCTATCCAACTTGGTGTCATCTGCAAACTGACAGGGAGCACTCCATCCTGCTGTCCAGATCACTGATGAAGATATTAAACAGGACAGACCCCAATACTGAGCCCTGGGGAACGCCACCTGTGACCAGGGGGATGTAGCTCCATCCCCCACCACTCTCTGGGCCTGGCCATCAGCCAGTTTTCTACCCAGCAAAATGTATACCTGCCCAAGCCATGATCAGCCACTTTCTTAAGGAGAATGCTGTGGGGAACAGCATCAAAGGCTTTACTACAGTCTAGGTAGACAACATCCAGAGCCCTTCCCTCCCTTGCTGCTGCTTCACCAGCTGGATTAAAGCCAGGCTAGATCTCTTGGCTATATCTCTGCAGGACTCTACCCATTGCTAGCACTTTGCTGCTTACTCTTCCCAAGCCAAGCAACCCAGCACATGACTCCCTGAAGAAGTCTGTCTCCCACCTCTGCAGACCTCTGGCGTTGCTGTCACTGCATGGGAGACTGGCCTGTGCTGGGAGAGGCCAGCTCCAAGAGCAGTTCTTCCTCAGCTCCCTAAAACCCTCTTGTTCTTTACCCTCTTCCTCTGCGCTCTTTCGCTACTTGGGCAAGCTAGCTAGGGAATACAAGGAAACAGGAGAGGGCTGCTGCAAGACCACCTCTGCTTTCCCTGCTGGACCACACCACTTCCTGATGAGAATCATGGTACCTCCTGCACAGATGGTCTCAGAAGCTCTCACTCTCTTTTGCAGTAGAACTCACAACTTTTCAAGTCTTTTTTCAACAGAGCCTCTGACTTGCTGTTCTACTTTGTTAGGCTTGAGACTCAGCTATCCTGAACCCGCTTCCTATGGGAAGTAATTAGGCAACTAGCACTAGATTTCCTTAAGCATCAGCAGCACAACCAAAGCAGCAGATGAAGTAAGTGGAAGGGCACACCCAAGGCACTGGAAGAGCTCATGGACTCAAGTGCTGCTTCCATCTGCTCTGCTCCAGCAGCCTACACCAAGCCCACAGAGAAGGTCAAGACTTGGAAATCACTGGTGACAACAATGTTCTGGAGAGCTCTGAGTAAGGCTCCTTGGACAACAGGGATCTAGACTTTGTGGCTAACCTAGTGGGAGTTAAGAACCACCCAAAGCTTAAGTTTAATACTGTTCATTAAAAGGTATTCTGAAGGCAATGCATGTACACCACTGACAACAAGTCACAAGTATTCTTCCAAATTAAACCAGAATAAATACAATGAATAAAATAATGCTAAGTACTTACTTAATCTTCTCATATTTTCAGTCAACCTGAAAAATAATAGATAAAAGCAACTTGTTAAATAGACAACTAGTTCACACTTGTGTACATTTGATCCCTGAAATACTCTTCACAGTTATAAACTATATGTGCATAAAGCTTCATTCTTGCCTGTTACAAAAAGTGTTTCCAGTAACTAATACAGTCCACCTTGCATCAGACTGGAAACTGAAGTTTAAAAGTTCTCCAGCCTAACTAAGACTTTGTTCACAGTTTCTGGGAGGCATATTAGAAAACCTGGTAAATAATACAAATCTTATTTTATTTCAGACAGCAGATACACTTAAAATCTCATGTTTTGTCCAAAGCAGTCACTTTTGAGATAGTTCTGTACTTTTGGTGTTATTGTTTGTTATTGAAACACTTGCTCAAACCATACAAAAGGTTGGTTAAAAAGAAAAAAAAAGTGAGTAAAAAAGCAACTTGTAAAGGCACCAACAATTTCTCAAGATGACATTAGGGATTTACCTTCTAGCACTAAGTGGCTCTTCTGTTTCCACTGTATTCTCTTCTGGCTGAAATCTGAAGTCTTCAATGTACTCCCCAAATTTGTCACAAAACCACTTCTGGAGTCTTGAGGAGACTGTGTGACTACTCTTATCTATAAAAGAGACAACTAGTATCAGAATAATGCTAGAAGACATCTTTATCCAATGCCAGCCCCTGTTCCCACACACCGTGCTTCGTTGGGAAGCACACTTTGTACAGCTTCCCCATCCTTCGCCAACACTCTTTGTGGAAACTTGTAATTTACTTCTGCCATTGCACACGATCCCCAACTGCATTAAACTGCTAAAATAAGACTAAATGACTCCTGCATTGCTCTTAGGACAGTACATGGAAGCATCTTTTTACCCAAAGTACAAAGAGTAAAACATCCTAACAAACAATAATTTTTAGTAAACACAGTAAAAACATTTTCTGTTTAAGAAACTTCTGTAAACAAGAGACTGAAATAAATCTCAGTGCTCCCTGTTGTGCTGAAGGGTCACCTTGAGAAAAGCAAGTGCAAAGCACAACAGTCCTGAACAGAGAGCTGGACAACCACCTTGCAGCCACAGGGATTTGACAGGAAAGGGATGTGGAAACATAAGCAAGATTCTGCTAGAGGCATTTTTACTTCCACTTTCCAACCACTGATAGTTTATAAAGATTGTGTGTGTGCATGTGTGTTTGTCTTTATAAAGCTAAACAAAAAAACCCATGCAATTTCTTTTTTTCTGAAGTCAACCTTCAGAAATTGTGCTGCATATGCCACTTTCTGTATATGGAATATAGTGTCATCATACCACCTGGGAAGTCTTATACAGCAAAATAATGAAGTGATGCACACTTTCTGTATGTCAGTTTCACCGGAGAAATATAACATAATATAGGGGTACATGGAAATAATATCAGGCTAAAAGCCTTAAGGCACAGCAAGTGAGAACAAAACTAGCACCTGTAACTCACAAAATTGTGGTCTAGAAGGAACAGACAATTTGGAAACCTAGTTCAATACAGCAATGTCACAAAGAGAATACTGGTCATAATTACTCCAGGACCAAATTTAGTACAGAAGTCCATGAAATTAATATATGATTAAACAGAGGCATGCGAGATTAATCAGCCAATTACAACAGCCAAAATGACACATTTAAGCTCATGAGAAAAAGCCACTGGTGCTCAGAAAACAGAATCAAACTATTTATTATTGACTTACAATGAAATCTAGAAAAACAAGGAATCTAGTGACTGTTTACAGCTGAGACAACTTCCATTTGAGAATAAAAATATGAAGTAGCTTCCCACACCCTAATACTTCAGAAAGTACTGAGAAAGAAATTTTGACAAGAGAAAAAAATGTCAGGTTGAAGTTTATATAACAGAAAGCATTGACACTACAGGAGGGGAAATTTCAGATTTAGTCCACAGATTTAAAAGCCTAAGTCTCAATCACAAGCTGTAGGAAGGAAAGTAAAAGTGTACTGAAAGACTGAGAATTTGACTGCTGCCTTAGTTCTTTCAGACATCAGTACATTATTGAATTCATAATAAGCATCAGCTTGAGAAATGTAGATGGCAGTGTAGGTGTCAAAAAAATCAGTAACTCTTAAGCTTACTCCTTCTCCAGAATGTCTCTTCTTTTAGAGGAATGAAGTAGTAATATGGTTAGTGGCGTAATTTCTGCAATTGAGAACAAAACAGAACATTTTTCCTATGTACTACACCTGTTTTCTGGTAAGTCAAGGATCAGCAAGGCATGCCAGAATGATGAAGTGAGCCAACAGGTTTCATTACATAGCTAAAGGCCTCACAATATATAATAAATTCCTTGCTCAGGTATGCAAAGTCAGCTACAAAAAGTAAATGCAGAATCATGTACAGAGAGAGAAGTTGCTTGAATTGTCATTTATATTCAGCTTCCTCAGAAGCAAGATTTGATCTTCTAAGGATCAAAAAAAATAAAAGAAAAAAATCCAACTGAACTGAAGTGCTGTTAGAGATATGACCAAGCTCACCTGTTCCATTGGCTTGTGCCTGTGGCTTTGCAGGTTGCTGAGCTGCAGGCACCTCTTCTGCCCTAAAAGGAAAATAAATAATGTGAAACGTTATAGAGGAAGAATTTTTTCCCTTTTAGGTAAAGGAAACACCAGAACCCCCATGGTTTCCATAGCTGAGGTTATACAATCATGACAAGAGAAAACCCAGCTTATGCCCTTTCACAAGACTCAAAATATTCATTGCACTTAGGATCCTGGGAAATACCATCCACTGGGAGGAGAGGTGGGGTTTAGCCATTCCTGTCACCAACAGCTCAATTTCATCTTACAACTGCTCAACAATGTAGTATCAAATTTCTTGCATTATTTATGCCTTTGTGTGGTATATTCTTTGCAATGCCTGCCAGGAAAACTCTTCAGAGCCATGACTTTTCCCACAGCAATAAATTAAAAGGGATTCCCTTTTCAAGGGAATTCAAGTTGATAACCACCGCAGTAGAAAAAACCCACAATTTAATGCACAAATCTTGAATTCTGCCATCACCACCAGGGTCAAACACCACTCAATTTCATAAGAGGAACAGGTGTTAAGAATGACTTAAAATGTTATATTGTAAGCTCTCAAAATACACAGATCACAACCAATTTGAAAAATAACTTGAGAAATTGAATAGCCTGAAAAACTGCAATAAAAATGTTCTAAAAATACATGTCAAGTAGCAGGCATCATTGGTCTCACCTTTCAAAACAAGTCAAGAATAATCTCATCCATTAAAAGCAAACAGATTTTTTAAAACACAAATGCTTTTGGTATTCTGTACATGTGCAAGGCTTCAAATTACATTTGTACACAGCCTCCAACTGCCAACCTGTGTTGAGAATACTTCAGGCTTCAGTCCCAAAGTCTTCAGTCATCCATACAGATACCATACAGAAAGATTTTTCTAATGAAGCAGGAGCTTTGACAACATAACACCAGCCACCAGCTTTGACAACATAACACCAGCTTTACTTGACAGGGAGTTGTATGATTGAAAAGATTATTTCTTGAAACAAAAAAGTGTCAGTGGTGCAATTTCATGATCACTCATTTATAAGGCAATGCAAGTATTTTCAAATGTTCCTTTCATCTTTTTCTCCTCAGAAAGGGAATCAAATGAAACATGGTCAGCAAATGAAGAGCAAGAAGAGGGATCCCACTGCACTGGCCAGATTGCAGCAATACAGACACACATATAGTCCTCTCTCCTACTGTTCCTCTAGAAAGGATATTAGGAAAAGATGTCACTGTACTGTCTGCACATGGGAAAGGTCATCACTACTGTGTGCTGCTCAATATTACCATACATCAATGACTGTGATGGAGAAACTATAGAACTTGTTACCTCCCTTCCTTCCTAAGCATTCCCCATCCTTAATGAGCTTTCCACATCCTTTTTCATTTCTAAAAAGGACATTTAGAAGTAATTTACTTATTTATGAATTACAGCTCAACATTTATTGGTGTTGATGAGCTGAATTCAGTGGTTTTTTTGCTTTGAGAGACACTTGCGTTCATGACTCGTCAGGACTTTTCCCCACGGCTTCTGTATTTGCAGCAACTCTTCCTTTCAAAAACCACCTGAAATGTCATCAGTTTATCTTCTTTAGCTAAACTTTAACTTTGGATCCTGTGCCATTTTACCCCAGTTTCTATACAAGCCACAGCTTCCTCATCCAAAAACTCCTCGTATCCTTGCTTCTTCTCCCACACCCTTGCATCTCCTCCATTTACAGCTCTCAAGAGACAGCAATAAACATGATCAAACATGCACCAACTATTATACAGTGGTGTCTTGTTTTCCTCTACCAGCCACACATCAGATGGTGACACCATATAGTTGAGCATTTTCATCTCAAATCTGTCATTGGAACTGTGTTTCATTGAAGCTGAAGACATATTTAGGTGGAAAGGAGGTGGTCATTAACAAGCAGGCAGGAGCCAGTTACACAACCCTTTCCAGCTGTGTGGAGGCACTGACTGGGGCGGCGTCACACCAGAACAACTGCCGTGACAGCGCCAAGACGAGGTCCCACCACTGGCAGCTGTCAGAGTCTTCAGCCTGGCTCTTCCTTTGACATGCTGGGATGCATTTTCAGAAGCAGCACAGCATCATTACTCCCCATGTTTCTTAGGCAAAAAAATCAAGAAAATCTCATCAAGAAGTAGTTCTGTACAGCAGCCTTACTGGGCTCCATCAGGAGCACATGACAGTTGGCTTTGGCCCTTCTTGGTGCTTTTGTTTCATTTTTTTTGGCAATGTCTTACCCGCCATCTGCCTGTTACTTCTTCCCCATGAAGAACCTGACCTTTACGAATCATCAGGTTAATGACAGCTCATTACTGCACCTGTGAATCAGGTTATAATTAGCCATTTCAGACAGATCCGGGACAGGAAGCTCAGAATTCATTGTCTGGGCTTGCACACCTACTGGGAAGTTCAATTCCAAAATCAGGTCATGTTGAACCATCCAGTTCATCAAGACCACTGACCGAGGGAAGAAATTATCTTTCCAAGTTTCTGAACCACTCTTCATGCCAGAGATGATTTAAAAGGCTGAAAAACATAAACAGTCCCCAGAACAACACTGTGTTCCTATGTGGGCTTCCTAACTGCAGCCTGAACCTAAGAAAGCAAGCTGCATTAATTCCTCTTGGACCACACATTCCACCCAGAAAAAGGGTGTAACTGGTAACACCAACAGATCCCTAACATGAAGCTAAGTCATCTTTATGCAACTAGAGATTGCAGCCATTTAAGGCACAGGCTGTTTGAAACAGATAAGAGCAACCTCAGACAGTGGAGGAGACAAACACCAACTGCCTTTTTTTGTTTCTCTCTTTTATTTTAATATATTGAGGTCAGGGAAGCATCAATATTAATGAATATTAGAGCTGTTCATGACCAGGACACACATACCACTCAAAAGCAACTAGAACACTCTGATGCAGCATCCATTCAGTGCTGCCCCACAGAACAGCACTCAAGTGTTACTTATTTATTTAGTTGCAAGTATAACACAAAAGTTAAGAGAACCTTGACACTGAAGGCCATTTCCCTTACATAAACTTTTTTTTTGTGCATATTAGGCCCTGAATACAGCTGCCAGTTGAGATGTGTGTGAATCAACAGACTCCCACAAAAACGGGATGCAGACCAGAGTTGCTGAACACAACAGGTGCAGTCACTGCCATGATGTTCTCAGACATATTTAAAGCAATTTTCCCACAGGCTAACTCCAAGTTCACGAGCAACCCACCACCAGTTTTTCAACCACTGTTGTAGAAGACATTCAAGGCTGTTATCACCTTTCCTATGCTCCAAGCAACCTGAATATGTGTGTACTTCCATCAAAAGCACAGTCCAACCTCATACATGCAAAAAGCAGGTATTTTCTTAGCCTGGTTTAAAAACATATCTTTCAGGTATGCATGGCTTCTTACCCTAAAGAGCTGTTAAACAATTTTCATGTTTTCCATCTCCTTCCCATTAAAATACACCAAACATTTCAGAAGCCCTTGCTATTCTCATCCACAATGAAGGAATAGTGACTTATACAGAAGCATTGTCCATTTGGTCCTTGTAAAAATAGTTCACAATGATACTAATAACAAGGTGTGCTGCATAAGTCACAGGCTGTTGGTTAAGTGTTGTTGCAAAACTTTTTGTTATTTTTCTTCTCTGCATGATTGTTGCTCACAATTTGCAAAATATGGCAGTCACAGCTCACACAAACTATTCCAGATTATTTATGCATCATTCTCCTTGCAAAATGTCATAAGCTTCAGCTGCAATACCAAATGCTGGGATGTTCTGAACTGTATCTGTGGAAAACTTCAGCTGAGTCCACAATATTTCTGAATAATCAGACATACAAACAATAAACACCATGACAAACAAAAGCACCAAAAATCCTCTTCTTCCACTCCACCCTCTTCCCCGTGCACAACTATGACCTCAATGAAGGAAGCCCATGTTCTTCACTAGAAAAAAAAATAATTTCGGTTTTGAACTTGTTTTCTCCTTGCCAAACATTTTTCATCATGTTTTATATTGCTACATGTATTGATCTGCCTCACAAATACTTTTGAATACTGCAACTTTTAAAATAATTTCTTTCCTATACCACAGCATAGTTTGGTTTTCATCAGCAGTTTACTTCTGCTAGCAAAAAGACCAGTACATGCAAACCCTAGCCTTCAACTAAGTACCACAAAGCTGCTCCCTCCCTTACCAGGGGACATATGAATATCTATTTTAAAACTGCAAATAATTACTTTAGAAGCAGGGTGAATTTGACATAAGCAGATTGAACTTGCTGCAGTTACTTTGCTTAATAAAATTAAATTTCCATCAAGCATAAATATGGTCTTTGACTATGTAAACCAATATTTCACCTATAGTCCTAATAAAAATATTTTTAAGTGTCCACAATGACTTGCAAAATACAGTAAGCAGTGAAGAATTTCACACAATGAAGCGCAAGTTAAGGAAAAATCATGGACAAATAAATTTTTCTCTTCCTGGGCAGAAACGGAAAGATTTTCAGTCTTCTTTTGTTGTCACCTGACACATCCTGCCTGTCACAAAAAGGTTGAAATAGTAGTAAGACTAGGTAGAGAAACACTTGGGTAGAGAGGATAATTGGCTGAATGTAATTCCCAAGTGCAATACCCAAGCTGACAGGACTAATGTAATCCTTAGGATATCTAAATGGCACACAGGGAGCCATGTCATCCTACCCTAATTTAGCAATGTCACTCCTGCTAGAGATTTGCTGTTGTCCACAATCCAACAAGGTACAGATGTTGATACACATATTGATAAACAAAGACTTTCTATCTCATTTTTCTGTAAAACCTGTACTTGTAAGCTGCAGTGGGCCAGATCAGACTCTGAGTCAGTCTTATTATTCTGAAACAGCAGGATGATGAGTACCTTCCCGCAAAGAAGACAGCTCCTCATCCTCCTCCAGGACTCACAGCCATTGGGAGATTTCTCTCCCCCTTCTCTGTGCATGACCTGGAGTCCAGGCACAGCTGCCCTTGGGACAAAGCCAAAGGCCTGTGCCAGCACTAAAGACAAGCATGTGGAATTTGCATCTCCAGCAAATCCTTCTTCAAGGCAGCAAGTCACAGGTGAGAAAGTATCCTTTTCTTAAGCATCAGTTTCATCTACCAACAGCAGGAAACAACGCTCACTGCTTTGTACAGCTGTTACTGTGCTAACAGATACTCTCAGCATGAACAGGCCCAAGCTTCTCCTCTTCAACTGTCCACTCTTACCAGTCTAGGTACACAGCCAGACCAACCAGCACAGGCAATAAAAACGCACTCTCACATCCCAGCTGTAAGAGCAACTTTAAAATGTCACTCAAAGAAAGTCCAGATCACAGCAGTCTGGGCCACCTTCCCACTGCACAGCTGTGGTGCTGGCTTGGGAACCAGATTCTTCCACAAGGACTTTTGAGAACCCCTTCTAAGCTGACTTGGCAGTACAGGTCAAAGACTTCACATAGACCAACCTTGCACAGTGATTTTGGGAAACTATCACTGTGAAGTATCACCTAAAAAATCCCACTGTAGTGGGTACTGAAAATAAGAGGGAAGGCCTAATCTAATCTAATAAGCCTTGGTGCACCAACACTGAATACTGTTCAAACTCTTAAAACAGTTAAAGAATGCCAACTGAATTGATGAAAGGGATGGAGTACTCTTAAAGAGAGTGGAAGAGCTGGATATCTTTAGCCTGGAGAGAATGTAAGAGAAGAAATGACTCATTAAGGATGGCAAATAAACTGAATGCTGAACAGTAATTCACCAAATCTTACAATTCTGTAACTACAGGGCACTCCTTGAAACCACTATAGCATCTGTTAAAAAGGAAAGCAAATAAAATGCTTCTTTAGAGGTAAGAGGGGACTTCTGTAATGTACTGTCTCCATAGTTTCCAGAGGAAGATAGCTCCAGCAATTAACAGTGTTAAATAAATTCATAGATAACAGGTCTGCAAACAGACACTGAAGTTAGAGACAGCGATGTACCCTCTGACACCCCTAAATAAAGTATATGAGTATGCTTACAATGAGTGGTTGAGAGAACAAGGGTTGTTTAGCCTGGAGAAAAGGAGGCTCGGGGGAGATCTCATTGCTGTCTACAACCGCCTGAAAGGAGGTTGAAGCCACATGGGGGTCAGCCTCTTCTCCCAGGTAACAAGCTATGGGACAAGAAGAAATTACCTCAAGTTGCACTGGGGAGTTTTAGACTTGGTATTTGGAAAAATTCCTTCAGCAGAAGGTTCTCAAGCACTGGAACAGGCTACCAAGGGAAGCCATGGAGTCACCATCCCTGGAGGTATTTAAGAGACATTTATATGTGGCTCTGGACTGCATGGTTTAGTGGTGACCTCAGAAGTTCTGGGTTAATGGCTGGACTCGATGATCTGAGAGGTCTTTTCCAAACTAAACAATTCTATGATTCCATGGGAGCAGGAGGTAGACAGACAACAGAAAGAAACTAGGCCCACATGTTTCCTATAAATAGCTCCTACTTCCATTGCTGCCACTGGATGTGGACTGGCCTGAGAAGGAAGGTAATTTTTACACCTGAGTACAGAAGGAAGCGGGAGGCTGGGAAGAGTTTGCATGGCACTGGGAAACCACATATCCAAGCAAAACATTTTGCCTGTCTGCTCTTGCTTGTCACCTCTAAAGTAAGTGGCAGTGCTTAGCATGTGACCACCAACTCAGCCTGCACTATGTCCTGATGACAGCACTTGGTGGTGAGCCACAGATCCTGCAGCTCAGCTGAGTAATCTCAGCTACTGCTGGGGAAAATAAAACAGGCAGCTACGTACACAAGTGGTCTAGAACAACCAGGCCCCCAAGCAACTGCTGAGGTGTTAAGATCTATGTAGCTAAGCAGATTAAGGAGAGACATCACATGTGATGCTTTGCATCATCAAGATGGATGCCACTGAGGCTGAAAGGACCTAGGGGCATGGGGAGGTGTTTCCATCTGTCATTGCAGCGGCAAGGGAGGCTCAAATTCCAGTTACTCACATGCATTTAGGGCTTTGCTGTGGCACTGGGACATCCTTGTTGCTGCTAGAATAGGAGTAACAAGGATTGGGCAGTCTGGAGAAGACACAGCTTTTGAGAAGGATAAGCATATGCAATGGCATGGCAAAGGCTCTGGCATTCAGTAGCTCCAGGCAGGCAAGATCCCAGAGGCAGGGCATCAGAAGAGGTGAAATGAAGACTATCTCAACTAGAAAGTGTCATGGCAGCTCTGTAGCTACAGCAATATGTATGGCCAAGTAACTTATATGTACATGGATGTTAATTATGTAGTTTTACAGGACAACACAGACAGCTGCTCTCTCTGTGAACTACTAATTTACTTTAAGAGCACCTAGGCTGGAAACACACGCTTTTACCAGCACTTCCCAGAGACAGTCAGAGATCTCAAGTGGCTTTCAGCTTTACAGTGAAGATGTTTCTCTTACCTTGCTTTAAGTACTTCATTGACTCTTTGTTCTAGTTCTAATCTCCTCTGCCGTTCCTTTTCTAGCTCCTGCCTTAATGTTTCAGCGTTTGTTTCTTCTCTCAGCTTCCTGAGCTCCTCCTCTGTTAATTAAAGAAGAAGATAAAGATTTAGTTACCCTGAAGTATTTCTATAAGAAATTTAAAATCTAATTATGACAGATTAGGTGTAGGGGATTTTTTTAGCAGTGTTATACCAAATATGTTCACCAGAAAAAAGCAAGTACTCAAGGGCCAGACAGACTTCATAAGAAGCACATATCTGTATCAAGTACAAAATGTTTCATTACAATTGTTAAGCAGGGAGGAAAACAACTCTGAAGTTTTCTTTTCAAGATGCAAAATAAGCCCTTGGTACAAGCTATCTTTACTTAAACATGACATACTCTTCATTCCCCAAAGAAACAATCAGCAGGAAAGGCTGTCTATTGCTAAATCCAGTGGTCATAACAAAACAACGAAGAAAAAAGTATCCGTTTTCTTTCCTCATGTCTGTGGGTGGGAAAACAGGAAACCATGAACTCAAAAGAAGTTATATGATGTCATATAAACCCATGCCCATTAATTTCTCACACCAAGTCAGATGGTTCCTCTATAAGCCTCAGCACCTTATAATTTTAAGAACGGGTTGTGAAACAAGAAACTAAGTTAAAATTTTTTCACTTTTCCAAGGTTATTGTGTGCCCTAACTTCTATGTAATAATTATATATACAAATATACTCACATATTTACTTACACAAACACATACACTCTCACAACGTTTTTCACAAGAAGTTAGTATCAAGTATGCAAAAGGCTTTTTTGTGGCTAATTAGCCTTGCTTTTTGTCACTGGCAGTGTCCTTGCTCATGACCTTATTTTACTCTAGAACTAAAATGGGTCACTGTTACTGACAACTTTTTCCAGATAGGCATACATGAGACACGGCAAAAATAAGATTGGGATTTTTTTTTTTTTTAAACCTACATTTACTCTACATTTTGTTCTCTGGGATGGCTTTTAAGCTTACCCACAACAGTCAATAGAACAGCAGGTGTATTTCAAGTTTACAACGAACCAGAACAGAAACTACTTGCTATTTCCACTATCATCACAAACACAGGGGGTTTTACAAGACCGGTATACTACGTTATACCCTCCAGAGGGTTGTTACACAATCTCTTTTGTTTCTTCTCACATACTGCCTTCTAAATCTTTGATAATCAGAGAATTTTGATATCTGAGCCTCTCTGACTCCAATCACTATGTTTCTTGCCAAGGTCTGAAGCCGTAGTGCAAACGTCCAGAGGAAGTGATACACTCTGCAGGAAGCCCTGGTGCAGTGTGTCCAGTCACTTCATCTGCTGGTGGGAGACTGTACTCCTGCAGCAAGTAAGAGCTTTAGAGCACAGAATTAGGAGACATGGGAAGAAGATACATGAATCAAGGGGACAACACAACGGCTTCCACTGTGAGGCTGCAGCTGAACTCCACCAAAGAGCAAGGAGTGCTGTTATCCATCTCCCCACTGAGAGATAGTGACCCTGGGAAGAAAAGCTGGAGCATAGAAACCACGTTATCCTCCAGCAACTAAAACAGACTCCTCAAAGGTAGGGTAGGGAAACGTCCCTGTTACAGCAGGTATTGTCTCTCCTGTAAATAAATGGAAAGATATGGATATAAGGGCAGACTTCTACATGGAGCTGTTCGTAATTGTGTATCCACAAGGTATTTTAAATCCAACAACGAAACTACATTTATAGTTAGTTCACCCTACTTTCAAGGGCTTGCCTTGCTCCAGAACAAGAGCCTGCACACAGCTGAGGGCAAACATCTGTTGCACTTCAAATGCACTGGGGCTTATGCAATATCATGAAGATATCACGGAAAGTTCCAAAGCTTGACAGAGATGTTATCTTCTCAAGACCATTAAAAGGAAAAAAATCTTCATTACACATTTTTTGTTTTATTAAAGAGGAAGTGACTATGCATTTTGTGTACATAAGAAAACCACACACATTATAAATTAACGTCAATGTCCTTGAAAGTCAGATCTTCCAGCTTCCTTAATTCCAGTTGTTCTGATTGCGCTACATCTTGTACTGCTAAAACCAAAACAAAACCTCCAGAAATTTTACCTCTTGTCCTCCAAAGAGGACAAACAGTGCCAAATATTCTTTATGGAAAAACGCAGAGTTAAAGGGTGCACAGTGAAAGAGGCAGAACTCGTATAAAACAAATTTAAAAAAATACAACATCCAATCCTTAAGGACTGTCATAGCTTCACGTTTCAGAGCATTTCCTAACTTTCCCATACATGACTGCAATTCAAATCCACCCCATCAAGTCCTTAAAGCAGTATTTGTTGCTACTTTGGCAGCAGTGTGGTCTGGCACTGTAAAACCTTCGTGTTCAGTTAGTTAAATACTTTTAAGTCTGCTAAGCAACAGAAGCCACAGAGAGGGGAAGGGGGGGAAGTTCTTCTTTGCTCTCTTCCCTGAAATAATCTACCATTTGGCCAAGGTGAACTACACTTTTAAAGCAAATTTCTCCATCCCTGAAGAGTCCTCCTGCAGAATGAGTGAAGCTGGCTAAAAAGAGCAGAGGTCACGGACCCCTGAGAAGAATCCATAAGAACATTTCACCACGGTATCTCTCTACTGAGTTTTACAGATGAGTACCCTCCTTGATGATGAGAATGGAGGGCTCCTTGGATTTCATCTTCAGTCAGTCAAAATTCAAACATCCTCCCCACTCGGCACACACACAAAAGGGTAAAATATAAAAGGTCAAGCTTCAAGCTTCCAGATTAATCAGTTTCCATAATTTCCTTCCCAGACATATCCATCACAGCTCACTATCTTCTCCAGGGCAAGAAACATTAAAATATTTCTAGAGGCTCAGGGCATGTCTTAGCTGGACATTCAGATGAAGTGAGCAGCCATAAAGGTCACCTGGTTAGAGGGGGGAAATTACTAAAAGAAGAAAGTGTCTGCTGAAATTCAGAGAAAATGCTGGCAAGCCTGGAAACTAGGCCTGGGAACCAGAAGCATTGTTGGGAAGTGCAGCTGGCCTCTCTGAAATGCACAGCCTCGTACCTAGAAACCTGAGACACCCTGAGATACCACTGATAAGTACAAAAACAAGGAACCACAACAGCCACTTATCATCTGGAAAAGTGAAAAATAGTCTGAAAACAGGGAAAACATTCTGAGAAAGTAAGATTTGGTAACTGCCATTGGCTGTTATATCTCCAAGAAAAAGAACAGTCTAGAAAAGCAATGACTGGCCTAAGAGAACAGAAAACAACATTTGTTGGCTATTCTAGGTGAAATATAGAAATTAACAGCATCTATTGGCTGCTGAAGCGGTAGTGTCCTACATTTACTTATTTCTCTCTGATATGACTTAATTTTTATCCAAAACAAAACTTCTCTCTCCAAGAACTTTGCATGCTGCACGTACTTTTCCCCTCCTTAACAGGATGAGCTCTTCACACAAGAGATCTAAGAGATCTTGGACCCTCACCCAGGACAGTTTGATTTGTCCTCCCACATCTGGGATGGTTTGGCCCATTCTGACATCTGTCCAATTAGCTTGATACTGGTATTAATGTAAACATTTGTGTACGTGCATATAAATAATCCATCATAATTACATTTTCTGTGGTTTTAACTGAAAAGTTTGCTTCATTAGTGAAAAGTTTGTAGCAGCCTGTAACAGTATACACCTACTTGGTTGCTGCCATACTACTGATTGCTCCCAAGAATTTATAGCAGCTCAATATATATTTTACATATGTACACATATATATACTTGAGTTATAAATCATACATGAAATTGCTAGCCGTGATTTTTGTTGCAATCTGTAACAGAGAATTTAGAGTAAAAAACCTCCACACCCTTGAGTCTCACAGAAGCCTATGAACTCAGTCACAACCTCTAAATACCTATAAAGTGGGTAACCCTTTAGGTTGTGACTGCAGGTGTGATGCTGAAAAAATGCTTTAGAAGCTCTCTAGCAAAGTCAACTTGTGTAGAAAAGCAGGACAATATCTAGATGTTATTGCTCTTTTAAAATGAGCTATAAAAGTCTGTATGACAAGGCAACAGTGGTGTTTCAATGACAGTAATTATTACACTTCTTATTGCACTGTAAACCTGAGGAGAATTGACCCCATAGTAAAGACCATCATCAGTGACGTATCTCACAGGTTAACAAAAAAACTTACCCATTTCAGTTTTTCTACATTTTATCCTCTATGAGGTGTAATGGACCTGTCACACCTGAAATCTAAGGATTTGACAATTGAAATTCAAAGACTTAGCATTTCAAAAAGCTTAGCTGATACCATGTAACTGCTAAAAGACAGCAGCACCCAGAGTTTTGTTGTATCATTTTACAGCATCAGCCACTACAGCAAATGAAAAATTTGAGTTTGCTCCTCAGAATACTCACCTGTAAGAAATGTTCTGATAAAAAGCACTTAAACACCCAAGTATTTAGTTCTGGTGAGACTGAACAGAATGCGAGTAGTGTTTAGGAAAAAAGGATGATACACCAGGCTAGAAAGGTATGGCAGAATGCTGGATTTCTAATTCAAAACTGCTTGTGCGGTAAAGCGGATGTTTCCCTTAATCCCAGGATTGGAGGTAGATTAGGGAGCCTCCTCGTAGCTGTTTTATATAATACCATTTCCTCCCAGACCTACAGGTATGTCGCAAAATCCCGCTCTGGGACAAAGGGACCAAAGATTTCTTTCAGAGCAGAGCCAGAGACTGCCAGTCACTGTTTCTAGCTACCAGAGTTCAGTTCAGTGTTAAATCTAAGGAAGCTGAGTTAAAAACTAGAAATGGCAAAAAGCGTGTGTGCCACCCTGTCATATTTACAAGGGGAAACACCAGTACTTAACAGGACAAAAATAACCCTTCTACATCTATGTTAATCATGGTAAATCTCCTTACAACCCTTTGAACATTACTGGAGTTCAAGTACGTTATTTAATTGTTACCAAACACACTAAATCCCAACCACACTTTCAACCTGGATCTCACCAGTTGTGCTGATGGAGCTAGACACTGGGAGTTGTCTCCAGGGCAGGAAGCTTCCACCCTTACTAGACTCCCAATTCCTACAGAAAGCTACTATGTTAATTTTGTCCCAACTAAACCGACTATATGACACTACTAACAAAATGTCAGGAGTCTGAAAACAGATCTATTTTTATCATCACAGACACTGAAGAGCTTTTAGTCTTCACAGTAAAAACCAGCAGCAAATGACAGTGCTGTGAAAGACATGGAACGGCTCCATCACTTATGATAAAGCAAAGACAAACAAAGAATACTGTCTGACCAACAAGCAGTGATGGAGGAAGAACCTGCAATGGAATTCCCTAACCTGTTTTTTTCCTGTTTACAGTTACTCTGCAATTTACATACTCCTCTGAAGACATGTTCACAATTCATAGCTATAACTAGCTACAACTTAATTGTGCATTATTTGTTACCTGTTCTTCTAATACATGGTTCTCCTTCTCCAGGGCATATTTTTTTCTATCAGTGACTTGAGAACCATGAAGATTACCAAAGAACTTACCATAAATCTACCCAAAAGATTTCAGATAAAACATTACCTTTTGATCCCAGACATTGTGAGATATTCTACTTCTTTGCATGCCAGATGCTTGGCAAAGTGCTTATTTAAGCCATCACTCCAGCAGCTCCACTTTATTAACTGTCCTTTCTTCTTTAAGTCACCTCTTAAGGTGATGTCATCTTTCATGCTTGGACTTCCACACTCCACTTGGGAATCCCAAAGCTCATTGCTTAGGAGGATTACTCTTAGGATTTTATGAAGGAAGAACCTAAAAATATCCTTTGTCAAAATGGACACCAGCATTCTTGCTCTTCATAGCTCTTCCAGATCTGGACAACAACTGGCCTGGAAGAACTCTTCTTTTTTTTTTTTTTTCTTTTGTGTTTGTGAACACCTTGATTTGTCAATTTAATGGCTTTCCCCTGCGGTCAGGCCTCTTTCTTGTTTGCATGAATCTTTCATACAGAAAACATAACAAAAAAGATTTTCTAATAGGAATATTAGTGTCATAAGAGGCCAAAAGGCAGACAGAATCATTAAAGATTAAGTATCTTTATTGAGTGCATATCCTTCCCTCCTCTCTGCCCTGTTTTATATAGGCATTTTGGTAGAGATGTGAAATGGATAAATATAAACCCCACATTTTCAATATCACCTTTCTCCAGCTAAGTCTGCACATATCAAAACAAAGAACCGACCTGTCATATTCAGAACCAGTCATACCAATTTCCCTTTAAAAACTTTAACACAGGTTTGGCAGTTTAACAATCGCTTTTTGCTTTGTTTCGTCTCCATCATTCCTTTGTGCTTCTCTTTGCTCTTCCAAAGACACAGCTTCTTCCCCAGTACTTACACTAAGCAGAGCTTTAGAGGACCAGTTTTTGAGCCTCTTTGCATATGCCTACAGGACGGGGAGCAGCATGCTGACAGGGCTCCTGCTCTGCTGATAGGAAATAAGCCAACTCCGATCCAGAGACAGCGGAGGGAATGCAGAGTCTGAACCATCATCCTCTCTAAGTCAGTTAATATTCACTGGTACTATTCTCCTCACCTCAACAGCAAGAATTTCATATAAAGTGCTCTCTTTGATGTGATGAGGAAGATTGATTTACAAAACGTCACATATTTGACCAAGTCTTCTTCCTCTGTGCAAACTGTTCCAGCCTCCTCCCTCACCATTCCTGTTATGTCCTACTTGGAGTCAGTGAGGTTAGAAAGAACTAAGATGCCATTGCTAAGGTTTGTACAAAATTGTTATGCTAACTGCCAATTAGTAACTTTGCATTTACATTTAGTGCTTTCAGTGAAGCTTTATCATGTTGTAATAGACACAGACCTGGATCATGTCCCCTTCATTAGGGAAGGATTTTAAATTACACTTCCTGAAAATATAGCTTACTGAGACTGACCCCCTTCTCAAAACATCAAGTGGAAAGTTTTTTATTGCTAGATACACTTAAAAGGTCAGCTTAAAAGTCATGAAAAATACTGCTGCTCTATGAATTTTCAGAAATTGCAGAGAATAAAAATGCCAGAAGTGTTGCAAAACCCACCTAAAATAAACAGATCTGCAAGAATCTTGTCATTATTGCAGGAGTAGTTTTCACTCTGTGGTTTTGGCAGAAGCGAAACAGTCTATAAATGTTGAAATAACGTCTGGCTTAGGAATAGCAGCAGGCTCTTCCTAAGAGTTAGTGTTACTAAGCTGAGCAGGGAAATGCAGGTTCCACATGGGGCTCCCAAAATCTCCGTCCCAGTTATACACAAGGGAGGGGCACAACAGTGCTGACCATTGCCCTGACTGGGTTTTCACACCCTCTCTGCAATTCATTAAGCCAAGCTGGGCACACAAAAAATAGGCAGAAACAGGCACAGCCCACGGACATAACACAGTGTGTAGGTGGTATCTGTTCAAGGCTCTGGAGGAGCTCGAACAATACATCCCTCTGAGCAATGTGCTGCATTTTGGTTCATCAGTCCCATGAAAAGACAGTGTGACAATACCAGATCCTGCAGCATCTGGGCATCTTCATGTACAGCATCATCACCTACATCAAGTACATGCTTTGTACAATGACAAGGGCAGCCTGCGCAAAGCCAGGGTCAGACCAAGGATCAGCCCAGGACTCCAGCCTGCTGCTGTACTGGGATGGAGTCACATCCTTTCCCTCTCCCTTGGTCTCAGGAACCTCATGCTCTTGGAAGCCAAGTTGAGAGCAAGCAAAAGCCCAACCTGTCTCTTCCACCAGTCAGAGCAGCGTCCTTGAAGATGAGAAATGGAGATCTGAATGCTCATTAGTCTGTATTGAGGCCTCTTGACCCCCAAACAAATGCTCTACACTGCTCACAACTGCCTCTTCCAACAGTGTTTCCAGGAAAATGAAGTCAAGAGTTTTGGAGGGCTTTTTTTTTTTTTTTTGCCCAGAAAGGCTAGAAATTAACTCAACATGCACAGTATATAATAGAAGAATCTCTGGGTATAAGCAAAACCTTTCCTACACCTCTTAAGAAACTTTGTTTTTGAGAAGTCACCCAGTCAGAAGTCAGATCTAGAAAAACTTGAAAAATTTGTTAGTAAGCAAATGAGAGCAGCTCTGGTGAAGAGACAGCACTATAGCAAAGCCTGGACTCACATATTTTTACTGCATCATCTCTGGGTGCCCAGGATAAACATTCAGGATTTCCCACCAATCACCATAGGCAAACCAGTCTTTATCACAGGAACTCTACAATCTCAAAAGAGACATGTAAATCTCCCAGGGACATATTTTTAGTGCTACGGAGTCCAGGATTTTAAACTAGGAGTAAAGGATGAGAGAAACCCACGGTAAGCTCAAGCTCTGCAGCACCCCCAGCACTCACCAGCATCAGCACACTTTATTTAGAGCCCACAGTGCAGCATCGGGATCCCTTGGCCAAGGGTTAACCATGTAGCAAGGGATGGCTATTATGGCCCACAGCTGATATTTGGGTCTCTCAGATAAACGCAGCAGCTGCTTATTCTCTTGCCAGGGTCTTCACCTGCTATGTAAATCAGCTCAAATCAGCTCTAAATTCTGCTTCAAGATTTCTGAACCTAACGTTCAGATTACAGGCTGATAGGTCAGTAAGAAAACAGCAAAACCAATGCAGTCTATTTATTCTTCTGCTCTTCTCTAGCTCTGCTACTGCAGTTGGTGTGACCCTCATATCAGGAGAAATTAAACCAAAGGTATTCTGACACAGTCGGTTATTGGACTCTGGCGCAGCTTCACTGTCTATTTGTTGCATACAATTACTGGGATGGTCTGAGGGATATTAGCATTTCTGTACAGAACTGGACTTTTCAACATAGGTCCTTCACTGGTCAGGACACGCTTGGCCTCTGAGGTTTAACACTTTCTAACATGCCAGTTCTGCCTGAGAATCACATATGGTTTTCTAGAGCTCTACTTCCATGAGGTCAGTATTCTTCTAGGTTATTCTTAAAAAGAATCATCAGGTCATCTATATCAGAAAGTGGGAGCCAGAAAAAATACTGTGGAGTTAGTCACATAAATGGTTCAAAAAGGCATGAGGATGAACAGTGTGCCAGAGCAGAAATTTCAATGGGAAAGCAGCATAATCCCAACTTCTTTTGTCATGTGGTATAAACATCATGACTGAGACCACTGAATTGGTAAGACCTTAAAGACTCCTGCCACAGACAGATGTATGGAGGGGAATGCAAAAACCCTTCTGGGAGAGGATTGTATTTCCTACTAGTACTCCTCATCCTCACGTGAGGTTCCTTTGATTTACCAGTTCATGACTAACCCTCTTCTCTAAGAGTCACCTGGTTTATTCACTCAGCTGGTCCTATCAACTCCTCTTTCCTGAGCTGCTGAATTCTGCATTGCAAAAGGCTTGAACACCCTTGAATTAGAATTAGCTAATACTTCACGTAAACCACAGTGTGCATGTGTGCTTACAAAGCAGCTTGTGGCACCAGGACAAGAGCGCTGATACCCTGATACCTCCAAAACTGCCCTCTATAAGCAGGCACAGGAAGTAACAGGAAGCAAGGCATTTACCTCAAACAAAAAAGGTGCAAAAGCAGAAAGATTGTTTTGTTGGTTGTTTTGTCTTTCAAATGCAAGAGCAGCAAGTACAATTTTATTTTTTGTTAAGATACAACCAGTTTTGAAATGGAAACACTAAAACCACTACTAATCTCAGCATACATGGGTCAGTAGCTGCATTCCCAAACTGAGCCCTCAACTAGCCTAAGGCAGTGTTCACTTGTATTAAAAACTAGGTTATAACAACAGAAAGTCCTTTAGAAATAAATGATTCTGATTGTCCCAGCTCCAAGACAAAACTTTTTCCAACCACATGCACTGGAAACTGCAGCAAAGACCTTTGCACTCTTCATTCAGCTGGTGTTCCAAGACTTTTTTTGAAGGAACCCACACCAATACCACAAACCCAAGAGGCACATTTTCAGCATTCCTATAATAAGGCTCAGAACGAGCCATTAGATCAAAGCGATTAAGACCATTTCCACACAGACAGGAAAAGCAACTTCAGCCCCTTTAGCTGGGAGAATCAGATGATCCTTCCCCTTTGCTTAAGACATTATCCAAGATCCCTTTCTTCGCGTGCCTCACCCTCCCACCAGTCCACAGCTTAAATCCCTTGCATTTCCAGACACGTTTGATTTGCATTTACAGCTCTGCACATGCTGAGCAATTCCTCTCCATCTTCACATCTCCGGGTGTTTAGATTACCCCTTTGCTAAAGAAGACATTCATCTGACATCTCAGATGAAGATACTTTCCCCTTAGAGACAACAGCTTGTCTCCATACCTACTTGCTCTGGATTTCCCCTGCAGCTTGTAGAGGCTACAGTTAGGTTTGGGATGTGTTCCACTGAATGTATTACTCAGCCAAACTGCACCCATTGCTTGTGCCTACTAATGGTTGAATGGAGTTTAGAGAAAAACTTCAGCCAGGCACCTCAAATTACAGACCCACACTGACTTGCAGCTGCGTAATGTATGTGTACATTACACATGATGTAGAGCTGAGAGGAAATTTCTCCTCCTTAAACCTCCTGGCTAATGACACCAATACAAATAAAAGTATAGAAGAGGCCCCAAAAAAGTCAGAATCAAGCTGATAACAAGTAGAGCCACAGCACATTAAAAAGCAAATGCATGAAACTTTATATATTTTCCTTACTAACTAGCAATTGATTTGATTTTTGCATGCCCAGCTGGAGGAAATGGAGTACATGGATGTGGCAAACAGTTTATGCAAAACCACAACCACAGAAAGATGTCCTTAAGGGATTCCATAGTTAAAAATAGTATGGAAATACTGCAGAGCAACTAGCCTTCCTTAAAAAGCACCTACTGCAGCAATAGGATTTAAAAAAAATAATGACCAGGCTTTTTTCCAAGGGCAAACTAAAGTGAACAAACTTCACATTTCAAGAATGTTTTTCTGCACACCATTAGTTCACTTCTGGGAAGACAACAATAATGAAACATTTCTAGTATCAAAAATCCTAAAATAACTCAAAAGAGAAGGAAAAAGGAAAGGTAAGAACTCAGGAGCCATACACAAAAGCTGAACTCCTACTTCACTCCAACTGACAAACACTGTGACCTATTTCATCCCAAAATTTTGAATGGAAAGTGGCCATATAAGGAGTAAGCCTTATCTCACTTATTTCTCAACCAGTTTATGATTCTTACTCTTGTTTTTATGTACAGAGTTACAACCAATTTGTCAGGACAACTCTGTAATTTCAGCCACAGTGAACATCAGGCTTTGGTGAAGAGGTGAGGGCTGGAGATACCCCCAGCTGACTCAAGCTGCCCAGCTGAACCACCCCACTGGCCTGAAGCCCCAAACATCTGCTCAAACTTTACACAAAAGGGTGAACCTCTTTATCCTTCACCTTGAGTTCACTAAAAAGGTCTGCACAAAGGAAAAATGATTCAGCTGCAAGTAACAGTTGATCCTGTTTTCAAATTACAGCAGGAACCTGAAGACTACCAATATTCACAAACCTGTCTTCCCCATTTAGTTACAGTAAGAACACACAAAGAAGGAGAATGAATTCACCAGCCATGGAAGTGCCTGGGAGCCCTATCATGCTTTTACATCAAAAAGCACATCCTACTTCAGATCAGAAATCAGTCCTGCTAAGTCCTACTGTTGCACATTAGACTGCATCAAGAAATCACATGTGTTCAATCTAGCTTAAAAAACAGTTGTATAACAGGAGCTTAAGCAATGTATCTTTGGGGATACACTGGAAGGAGTACATGGTAACTCTGTACCAAATAGTTAAATAAAAATCAAGTAAATCACTGAAACTAACAAGCCAAGTCAAACATCTTTCAGTTTTTGCTTGACATTCCAACCACGATACCTCTTCCAGGTACAGGTGGAAGTTGACAGCAGCTTGTTATAAATTCCTGCCTAGTTTCCTTTATCAGGCCTCCCTCTTATACACATCAGGGGGAAAACATAGCAAAGAAATATTGCCAAGTGAAAAACAAATCACAGAAAATTAATGACAAATCCTTGAGAACATACTGAAGATAAAAACCTAAGTCTTGTCATTGGATTATAGTCTAGAAATTGAACAGAATCTATAGTCTTGTTATTTCTACCCCTTAGAAAATAAATGACAATCTTTGAACACATAAAAACAGCCTTCATACTCTGAAGTTCAAAACCAAAATATTAAAATGGCCATTTTGGGAAGCAACTAAGCAAGAATTCTCACTGGTTTATTACAGAGATCTCTACTTCTATCAAGTTATTTTGGTTTCAATTTTTCTGTTTTTAACTATCCTGTCTTAAAAATCAACAGTTCAGACCTGCTGAAATAAAATCTCCAAAATCTTGCAGCTGCCCCTAGTCATGAATGACAACTTTTTCTCATTATACACACAAACGTAGATATATATATAAGCATAAACCCGAACAACTAACACTTCAAATCTACAGACACTCTTCTCTGTATTTCTTACACCACTAACCAATAATACATATAATGTTAAGAGACTCATGTTTTAAGGTGCATTATTTGTTGAAACAGCTGCCACAAAAATGAACTGGTCTCCCCTTCATAAATCTCTTCTTAGCAATTACTACTAGAAAGAAAAACACCTATTGCAGGCACATTAAAGTTGACTTAGCTAGTTCTAGGACAGCCTGCAGATGTCAACATCAAGACTTCAACTACACAGCTTTTGTCACATAGTGAGTATGTTGTGAGGAATGCAATGAGGAAAAAATACCCAAGTGACCCAGAAACCCTGGGAATGCTTTCAAGTTCCTCTTAGGGAAGCATAAACCCACATACTATCTGCACATCAGCACACCTCAAAATTCTGATGCCAACTTCTACAGTTAGAGAAGCATTATTTCAGAAGGCCTAAACCATTCCCCTCCACAGAGCATTTTTTACTTACGTAAAAAGTGTTTTTCCAGTAAGGCTATTTCCAGGTGACCTTTGATCTCATTCAGTCTGTCAGACTCTGTTCTGTTAAAATCCTGGACTCCTGAAGCCATGACGATGGTCCCTGGACCAGCCTGTAAAAAAGCCAGAACATACTGAAAGTTCAGAAGGATTTTTTTTTGGCATCATTTAAATACATCAACTGATTTCTGGGGCAGTAAAGAAACAAGCATGTGAGAAACACGCAAGTATCAACAACTCTACATGCCTCTTTCAGCATCAGATTACCAAAATAAGTGAATGAAAGCTAATCAAATATGAGTTTACAGAACACATTTCCACAAACCTTGGGAAGCTACAGAAAACAAGTATTTCCCACCACCACACTCACCAGTTCTACTGCATCATCATTTAATACCTTCTTCTGCTGACTGAAAAGCCATATTTATACTACCTCCCTCCTCTTCCCATTGAATGGTCAATGCTACACACTTTAAACATAAAATTGTGAAGCCAGCAAAAGTAATACTTTTCTAGATAATTACTGAGCTATTGGGAAACACATATTGTATATTTTAATATCCATTTATGGAATGTGTAATTTTCAAGACCACAGTCTCTCAGCAAGGAAGGGGTTTCCCATTCCCCCACAACCTAGTTACAGCAGAAGGATGTTGTTGGTGCCCTGGAGCTCATCCTGGCAGGCTAGCAGAGGGGGAAACCACAAGATTGCATGCCTCAACAGATTTACCAGCACCCCCTGAATGAACTCAGCAGAATACTGAAAATACTGCAGAAAGCAGGAATTAAAAAGCAATTTGATTAGTTAGTGAAACCACTGACAACCACCACCTCCATGAAGTAAACAGAAAAAACCCAAGCCCACACAGCAGAAGGCAGGTGATGCCTTCTTTCTCTCATAAAGTGGGCATTTTCAGGCAGCAGGGAAAAGGGTGTGTGAAGGCATCTGCTGGGTAATGGTTGCTCAGTGCTTGTGTACAGTCCCCACCAGGTATGAAAAATCTGTCAAGGAGAATTACAGGAGCTTCTCTAGCAGCTTATACTCAAAACTAAAGTGATAGATTACAGAAGCCTACATCTCAGAAATTATCTGAAGACAAAAAGGAGTTTATTTACCTACTCTGGCTATTCCCCAGTCCTTGTTTGAACACTGAAAACATACAGGAACTGTATTCCTTTCAAAACCAACTTGCATACATTTAACCATGACAGCGTAAATTATATATACGTAAAAATTCAAGTAATCTACAGGAGAAATTAAATTAAGACATTTTCTGTGTTTTAGGAAAGATGTGCAGAAGGCTTACTGATAGCAAAGTGCTTTCACAGTTGGGATTTATTTGCACTTTCAAGATAAAACAGTGTGGAAATACCTACTAAACATCTGTTTCTTGTTTGAACTGAACAGATGCTGAGTTTAAGTCTCAGAATTTGTCTGTACAGGCATATTAGCACTCTGTAGGCAGTTACTGCCCAGCATTTACCTAGCACCAACTCCCCACCTGGGCTTGCTCAATACAGTGCCAAGCAGAGATGCTATTTCCAGTCCCCTAAGCAGCACCCACCCACACAGCACTGTCAATGCTGCTGGCCCTGACGAGGAGCAGAAGCTGTTAGCTCAGCAGCAGCCTTGGGCTACTTCCCATTTTGGAGCTGGCACAAATCATGCCATAGCAGAGAGGGACAGACCCCAGGGCAGTCCTCACATGGGGAGCTGCAGCACAGCATCCTCCTCGCCATGCCCCACATTTCCCCAGCACTCCTGCCTTTAGCCAGAGAGGTGCAGTGAGAGATGCCATTTGCAACTGCTCCAGCCACTGCAGAAGATTAGCAGAGACTGTTTTCAGATGAGCACAGGATGCAAATTAAGCTCTGTGCTGATCTCTTATCTACAGAGCTGGTTGTATTTATTTACGCGGCAAGATTTAGTGCTATCCCTTGCCAGCCATTTGGAGAGCCCCAAGGACGGCGTGGCTGAAGTCAAAAAGCAGCACCCTTAAACACACTCCATGGGCAGGCACAAGGGAAGTGTTATTAAAATACAGAGTGCTGCCCAGGTGTTAATGCACAGCTTTCTGTATTGTACACACACATCTAGCACACGGGACACTCTCTGCTGCCAGCATGCAGGATTTCACAGGGAGCTGTCTGAAGAAACAGTGCCACTGCTTAAATATTTTATTGATAAATAAATAAAATCACATACAGGACAAAGAGCAAGGTGCTGTACTCAAAAGGAATGTGCCTGGACTCTGGGCATCAGCCCCAAGCTTCGACAGAAGCTGGTTCCCACCCCAGGTGAGGGAGGACAGGAAAAAGAAAGGGGCTAGCAGGTACCTAAGCATATTCAACTTTTCATCCTCATTGAAGGTACTCAAGATATTTTTCCCAAAGATGTTCTACATTTCAGAAATCTGTCTAGAGAAGCAGCTCTACTTTTGCTTCTTCAGAGATGTTGAGTCAATAATTAAAGCCCAAGATACCTTAACTGTGCCTGTAAGGAAGAAAGAAAGAGCAACAGGTGTGCAGCACTGGGAGAGTGATATCAATTAACATGATTCATTCTTAGAGTTTCCAAATATGTTTATCTGCTGAAGCATTGGATCCAAGCAACCTGACATCCACAGACGGGTTAAAAGTCAGAAGGTACACATCTTTAAACTAGCTACAAAAGGTTAAAATGACCTTCTAACACAGAGATGAGAATAAAAGAGAAAAAAAATCACTGAGTTAAAACATAAGGCTGCTCACTAGAACACTAGGACAAAGATCATGTAATAATAAAATGGTTTATTAAGACACACAGTGACACAAGTTTAGTGGCGCACCCGATTTCCAAAATTAGCATCACCACAACATTTTATGACTACCATTTAGAAACACTCAGAAAAACTGAGGACACCCATGACAGTGATATGGGAAACATTTAAGTAGATGTCTCTGTCACAGAATTTTTTTCCCCCCACACCAACACACCTAAGAAAACAAGAAATAAGGTCTCTACATTTGCTAACGGTCAACTGCCTGCCTCTGAATTCAAAAAAGTCCCTTCGTCTCAAGCTAGCATATCTGGCTCAATTCACAAGTTAACAAAATCCTTGTACTAATTCCAGTTTTATCTGGGTAAAGGCTTCTCCTCTCTGCTGCCTCTGTAGGACAGCACTGGGACTCGGGCTGAATTAACTACAATGCACTGTACAGATGTTCTTTCTAGTTTCTGACTCACAGTAAAAGCCTTGAAGGCTTCCACGGATTTCTGCTTTTCCTTCTGCCTCTCTAGCTTTGACAGTATTTGACACAGGAGCCCTCTTAAAATGTTGGCAATCGTAACTACTTAGCCAAGACCATGAGCAAGAAGGCCTGGCAGTGCCTAGGAAGACAGAAATGCCTGAGGTGAATGTAGAGACAGAGGGGTTAAAGGAACATTTCTGGAGGGGTTAAAGGAACATTTCTGATGACGACAGACTGCCTATAACCCATTAGCAGAGTTCAGGGTTGCTTGTCCAAGTCACATCCAGCTCCAGATCTAAAACCCACATCTCCCCACAAAAGCGTTTTTCAAGCCATCTGCAGTTCAGGCTTTTTGTAACAACACTTCCCAGCCCAAGACTTCTCTGCCCTTTTGTTCTGTGTGCTGCCACTGCCGCTGTACAGCCACAGAGAGGGTCCAAGTCACTTCCCAGCTAAGCAGATGTAGACCCATCCTCTCCATCTGCAGCACAGCACATCTTCAGTATCACACAGAAACACAACTGCCCAACTCCATGCTTCTGATTTCCTTCCACAACATCTTATGTATATGGATGACTTCTCTCTAGGAATATCTAACAAAATGGTGGTCTGATTTCCAAGTTTTTCATTAACTTGGAGAGGAGCAGTTCTCAAACATGAAGGATAGGGAGCAGTGAGGACACAACATGCTAACCCCAGGGGCAAAATCATCCACTCAAGTCACTCCTCAGAGCCCAGAAAGTGTCTGGGACACAACACAGGGAAGAGGTAGTTTAAAATAGAAAATTTTAGCTTGCATTCATTTGAGGACAAAAGAGGAGGGGGGAAAACTTCAGCAATACAACAAACTACACAGCCTGTCTCGCGAAGTTCTAAGCCCCTGAGTTTTCATCTGACACTTCATGTGCATTTTCTTACTTCCCATTATGAACGGGCTCCCCATGAATGCTGCAATTACCTGCTGTAAGAAAAGGAAAAACTCAACAACATTGCTTAAGAATGAAAGCATCTGCATGAATAGTTAATCCTTGGTAGCTATTCATGGAAGCATATCCACACTGGCATGCTCCTAAAACACAGCTATATTCTACATAAATTTTTAAAAATCTAGTGCTAGCCAGGTTTAGAGACTTCAACTTCTTAACTGGAATGTTTGCATCATGCTTTATACCTTCCAAGCACTGTAAGTGAGATGACCAACAGAGCAGCATTTAAGTTTTAATTGACATGTGTCAGGAAAAACCAAGCTGTACTGCAAGAGCAATCAAAGCAATGTTTTCTGCACCACAATAACTCCGATTTAATCCTAGCACACTGGCAGGGGACTTGCATAAGTAGATTAGACTGCTTTCAGCACAATATGCCAGATGCAAGAGAGCTCTACTAGTAATTCTCACTGCCAGGTTAGTGCCAGCCTCAACAGGTTTAAACACAGTTTGTTCTTTCTCCACTCTGTGAAGGGGATGTGATCTCTCTGCACCACATTCATTCATATACCTGCACGTAGAACTGGATCGTCTCCCCTTCTGTACAAACAGGAAGGGTAGCACTGAATAAAGGGGACTTTAATTACTGAGCAAGCAACATTATCAATTTCTAATGTCACAACAAATCACATGCTAATTGATTTGGAAGGGACCAAGTTACTCCCTCTACCTATTTTGCAATTGTGGTGTTTTTACAAAACAATGCAGAAATAGCAGTGCTGCATGCAGTGTCTAATGCCCTTGCCTTAAAATAACCAAACAACCAGCTATGGTAAAGAGGGAACAAAGGAAGAAATCTAGGAAGCCATTTAGGAATTGAAAGAGATGTTTAGCAGAGAGTTAAATTCCTTAACCAGTACTGCTGTCTTGGCAATGATCTGATCACAGTGTCCAAACACCCACAGGGACCTAAGAAATATCTCCTACTCGAGGCGTATCTGGTAGCTGGGGCACTTAATGAGAGGGGAAAACCCACACAAGCAAGCAGCAAGCCTGTAAGCTGAATCCAAACTAGTTCAAATTGAGACACCTTTTGAACAAAAACTCTCAGAAACCACTGAGAATTCAAAGGAAAATATAAATCCTTCAATCTCCAGAGTCCTCTAACCAGGAGCTGTGTGCTTTACCCAAACACAGGTTAGGATTATTGAACTGAATAGGTAAAGCTCAGTTTAAAGATAAAGAATACAAAATTACATCATCTGGCCATCCTTTCTGTCTTTTCACAGGGTATGAATTTTACATGTGCGACTTCAGTAAGGCATGTGAAGTGTTGGGACTAAGTGGCACTGCACAATCTGTGGCCTGAGACTGAACATTCACTTCATCTGCTGGAAGTGCAACAGAGGACGATGCTCTTCCTGGCAGATGGTCAGGGCTCTGCAATCACAAGCTTTTATGACAAGGCTTTTTACTCTGCAACCTCCATTTGTATCAAGTTTTTGCACGTTTGCCAAGTTCAGATACATACCTAAAGGAGAGGCACATTTTTAAGTGCACTGTAAACCCGTGAAGCACAGAAGGGTCCTTCATTCATGTGACTGCACTGTGCTGTTCTAATAGACAGATCTTTCCTTAATGCCTCCATAATGATTAATACACCAGACAGGGGCAGGGGGAAGGGGAGCGAAGTAGAGAGGGGCAGGCTTTGTCTAGGGAATGGCTGACAGTGAAGATGCAGATAAGGGGACTAGGACTCTAATTTTGTATGCCTATGTTCAGTTCCAAGCCACCAATCTTGCTCTTTCAAGACCATGAGTTCTCCACCCAGATTTCAACAGAAACAATGAAGGAACAGAAGTGGAAGCACAGTAAAGCTCACATCTATCTGAAAAGACATGTAGCCTAACTTCCATTTACACAGAAGACTTGCATTAGTTTTTGTGTGCTTTCAAAACTTTCCCAAAGGTATTAAACAGGAAGAAACCAGTAAGACTTGGTATTCCCATGATAAGTGTAATACAAGTATAATTCTAAGTTACTTACAGAGCCTATAAAAGAAAAACACCCAGAACAAGCAATTTAAGTTATGAGTTTTAGACACTGAATTAAAACCAATTCAGGCACAACTCAACAATATAATCTCAATAAGAAAGGGACAAATAATTCAGAATTGCACTGTTCGCACAACCTCAGACACCACTACTTTAATACTGATTTAAATATATAAGCATTACTTTCTTTACTCTTGGCACCTCTGCAGCACAGGGGATTATTTCTTCTCCCTTCACTTTACAGAAGGGCAGCAGCACTTATTGTGCAGATGCCTGTGAGGGCCAACTGTTAATCCCTCAAAACTCCCATCTGAAATTTATCCCTTATATGTCAGACCTTTTTCCTCATACCAATTTGCTTATTTTGCTCATATGTGTAACACAGCTACTTCTCGTAGGCTGTTGCAGCATCACACTGGGTTTAGAGCTCCCAAACATCAGGAGTGGGGCAAAACAAGTTTGATGCCATTTCTGCTTTCCTCTCTTTCTTTCTCCCCAATTTTAAAGAACTGCCCTCAACTATATCCCAAGGACACAGGCCATAACAGCCTAGTGCAGTACGTAATCAGCCAAAAAGCAAAGTGTTTCTCCAAGTTCCCTTCTCAGCACACAGAGCTCAACATTTTGAGAAAACAGAGACCATTGCTGCAGATGTGTAGGTGTTAAGGCTTTGTAACTATTCAAAACTACAAGTTCACCTTGCTGTGCCCTCGGCTACCCTCAATACCACCCAGGAGCTACTATTCCCCTGAAGAAATACAGAAAATAGTACCTGAAGTTTAAGACAGGTCTTTCTGCAGCCTCTAGCTCTGCCATCCAGATACTTCTGATTAAATACAAAAGGCATCTAATATATACCCACACAAAACATAAAAGCCTTAAGTTTAATGAAAATAAGCTGGTATTTACCTATAAAAAGCTCACAAAATACCACATTGGAAGGGCAGCAGCAGAGATTAGTTCCAGTATACACAATACTTACATCTTAACAAATGACAGATGTCTTCAGTAGAGTAAGAGCAAAGGAATAGCATTTAACAGACTGCCTTGTCTGAGAAGCTTGAGGATTTACATATAACAGACTTTTTGTGACCAAAACATGCTCTGTCATTACCACCTGTTTGTTCCATGATCATAGGAAAAACATTCCGGCAAAAAAGCTCTCTCTAAGCAGGACTTACATGTAGTATGTAGACTATGTAGTACCATGAAAGCCCACTTAAATTTAAAAAAGCTAATAGCTACAGAACTAGATACAAGCTGCCAACCCCAAAGGAGATGCATAAGCATATACAGTTTAAAACCTTTTAGTTTACAACTTGCTGTAAGCAATGCTCCTAGAAATGAGCCTTCAGACAACAGTCTGATCACATTTTGAGGACAAAAAACTGCACAGTGAGTTTTCATAGGGTGATATAAATTCTGAATTCCAAGTGACTTCTACAATACAATTATATGGACAAATCTAAATTTGTCTAAAGCACTCCAAGCTCATGGATCCACAGCCATTTTTTAACAGTTGAAGAAGGATTTTATTTTACTTTTCTAACCAATATTTTACTTTTCCTGAAGCAGTGTCTTTGGAAAAGGTAGGTCTGCTTTGGTGCTTCTGCTTACAAGCACCAAAACATTTTAGCACTTCCTTGACAGCTTCAAACCAGCTCTAATTGCGTGGAAGCACTACTGGTTACACACTGCAGTGGAGAAGGAGATTGTGTGACACTCTAACACTAATGAAGCAACCAGAAGTCTTATCCTTAAAGTCCTGGACAGTGTCATTTGAGCAGATCTCACACTTAAAAGTTGCCTTTCTTTTTCACATGTTCATTAGTAATTCAATAAAACAAATGAAAACCAGAGAGCATTCAGAAGCACATCCAAAGTTAACAAATCTGTCAACTCACAACATCTAAAATTAGAAGTAGGGACGGGGAGCTCTAATACTGAGGAATTAATTCATCTTTCCACAAAATGGAGGCCTATTACTGGAAAGTTACTTCCTAGCCCACAAATCTTCGAGTGTTACAACCATAATATAGGGATAAAGAATTAGTAATTTATGTTATTTTTCTGCCTGAAAATTATAAAACATAACGATACTTGAGTACTTACAGGGTCTCTCAACTCTTCATTGTCTCGAGCTGACGTTCGAGGTATCTTCACCGGGATTTCATCTCCACATTCAGTGTCTGAAGCATTTGGAGACTCTGCTAAATCAAGGAACTCATCTCTCTTGTGACCTCTGAACCTTATTTTGTCCAACTTCTTTAGCATGTTCAGCACTGCACTTTTCTGCTTTACCTTAACATGACGGTTGGAGTCTCTGCAAGATCAAGAAATTAAGAGTATTTTAGAAAGCTTGCAATAAATCTAAATACACACATTCTTAGCACTAACTACTCCCAACCATCTTTCAAGTGCCTTCCTGCCACTGGAGGAAAACCACACTTAGCGTTTTGACAGGCGTTTTTTCCACAGTGTAACAGATGCATGTGCCGTTTGCAGTAGTTGATCATTTACCTTCTTACCAGACTATCATGGCCTCTCTCTCCTGGCAGTTTCTAAAGCAAGTCAGGCAGAAAAGAACAACCTGCACTCCAAAGAAAGATTAGGAAGCCAGTTCCCAACAGGTTAGTTGAAACAAAAAAAAAAGTTTAGCTCATAAGTCAACATTCTTCAATTTGTGATGCTTCTAATCAAACACGGGAAAATCTACCAAGCTTCGCAACCAACTTTTGAATTCTTGGACAAACTAGAGCAAAACAGTGAGCATGCCATCATATCTCACTACAATGTCAGGCTAACAAAACAGAAAGTACCAAGGGCTTACTGAAAAAAGCCACAGACAGATCCATGCAGAAGATTTCACCAAAAATTAGACAGCTGAAACAGACCATATCAAACACACTGCCAAAATCCTTAAAATTACCACAACTGACAATCTTATATACCCCTAAAATTATACTAGGAGAAGCATTTTGCTTTTTAAAAGACAACAAAAGAAAGCTTAACTTATGTGCCTAAACTCATTGTAATGGCAACTTTTCAAGACACTGCACTATATAATTTCTGATTTAAGCCAGACTTGCCAAACTGGTCCCATTCAATGAATCACACTCTGTACCATAGGTCTCAAGCTCCATCTTTAAAAAAAAAAAAAGCCAAGCCCAACAGTTAGTTCCTTGATTCTGCCTCTCCAGCAAGCTCCTGCTCTTCAGTTTATAACAAAACAGACACAATTATCTCAGCAGAGATTCATCTGGAGGATGATGCCATACTCTACCAATGGATTTTTAAAAATTTATTTTGATACTTGTTCCCGATACGACCCTTTTGTTCTCTATGGTCAGCACTACCATCCTCTTCATCAGAGGCCATGCTTAGCTTCACGGCACATCATCCCAGACACTGGCGTGAGATGAAAGTGCAAGGGTAAATTCAGACACGTCACTTCAGGAGTAAAAATAAAGAGCAAAATAGAAAAAGCTTCTGCTACCACAGCCTTTGTACCTAAGGCAATTCTCACTTCCTAGGACAAACTTCTTTTCAACAGAGCTCTTCAACTTTCCCTATGGATTCTCCACTTATCCTACCACTTTGGCAGTGACTATTCACACCAAGTTCAAACCAGATCATTCCCTTCAAATATGTCTTATTTTGCACCTCTGCCAAGGTTTATTAGAACCTTTCAATTAAACACAGAAGTTTTAAACCAATACAAACCCCTTAAAGTACAACTGGCAAAAAAAAAGCCCATAAAATTCTTCCTTTATCAGAGAGGTTAAAAGTTTCAACCCTGTGTTTTATCTATCACTTATAGAGAAACACTTGTGGTAACTCACACCAAGGTTATTTTATAAGAACAGCTTTTCTTTGAAGTTCTTTTACTTGTCAGAGCTATGTTTAAAATAGAAACACTTCTTGCTCATTCATTGACTATTTGATGAAGAAACTTGTCAGCTATCACATCCAGAAATATCTCTAGGCCCTACTATTAATAGCAACTAGGGAACAAATGGTATGAGTGAAGTTTAAACCTCTGATAAGCACCAGCACAATTGTATCGCTCTCTCTCCCATCACAATCATCTCCATCTATATTCAACCAGATTTACATACCATTTAACAGACCTACAGCAAACAGATGTAAACCAAATTCCTGTCTGCTCATCATCCACGCTGTCACTGCTAATGATACAGCAGTGCATGGAAATAATAAAGCATGGAAGAGTGTTATTCCTTTTCTGGAGTGGTTGGCAGCCATCAGCCTGTAACAGCAGAGGACAAGCATGCATCCCATGCCTTCTCTATCCTCTTAAGAGATGGAGCAGTTACTGGAGATGAGCACTGCTGTACTGGACAGAAACAGGAGTCCTCAGCATTCTCCTGTTAAAACCACATTTATCCACTGCTCCTCAAAGGCCAGGGCTGGATCTGGACATCTTTTACAGCCTGGTATATCCAGCACTTCCACAGATGGTTCAAGATCAGAATTTAGCTTTCCTTCACCTTAGCATAAATTCCCATTCACTTATCACATGCAAGAAATGAGAAGCATCAAAAATATCTTGAGACAAAGCCATCTCCAACCCTTACCATCAAGCTTTGGATGAAGACTGAAAAAACCACAAGGACAGTGAAAAGGCCCATTGGCAAAACTGCCAGGGATGGGCACCGTTTTGGGAAATTGAGCTCCATTCTCATCCTAGGATGGTTCATGCATTTCAGCCATAGGTCACAGAATAACCTGGCCAACAGATTACCCATGAACATATTTACGGTATTTTTTTTACTCACAAAACTGATGACTTACCTCTACATACGTTGCCACCCAGCCTTTTAAAAATGCAAACCTTTCTTTAAATCACTCCACTGAATGAAGTCAGCATAAATTCTGATTTCACAGATATTTCATGAGGGTCAATATTTTTAAAGGATTATTCAGTATGTTAACCATTACAAGAGGACATAGTAAAGGCATTTCTAATGTGCTTGAAGTACAAGAAGCTGGTTTATAAAAATATCTTCTCAGTTAAAATTTAAAAATAATAAGATCATTTTGTCTAAAAATTGTTTTACATGTACCAGGTTCCCAAATTACTTACAGTTACATTACATTAACCTAAGCAGAAATGTAAGCTTGCCAACAAGCTCCTATGAAAACTCATTATCTGGCCTCCAGCCAAATGCTGGATCTAAGACAGGCTTTTTATGTCAGCAGCCTGCAACCAGCAACTTTTTTTTTATGGTGACATTTCAGCAGTCTCACTAGGAAAAAAGATTCTTGGAGATTCTGTATTCCAACTGACTCGAGTCAAATTTAGATAAGCCTGGGGAAGCATTTGTAAAATGAAAGACCAGAATCTGATCTAGAATTAGATTTATTGTAAAATAAAGTAACTAAATAACTAAGTATCAAAACACTTGCTTTATCATCATAGCTATTCATCCCTCACCTTGTCCCAACTACTCATCCTGGACCCATCCCTACCCAAACACCCATTCTGAGCTCAGCTGGTTCAGCTGTGTGTTTCAGGCTGTTTCTAGTAACTCCTCATACCCACTACATCAAAACCACCATGCAACTCTGCACATGAGGAGCTCAGAGTGCAAAAGCAGACACACATCTCACTGCTTTCAAACTAACCATTAACAAATACTATAACACTCTAGTAAAAATACAAGTATTTTAACTCCATGCATTTTAAACACTGCCATTTCCCAACACTGTCATACATGTGACAATAATCAAGTGAAAAAGGTCTATTTTTTCCATGCTTAAAAAATCTCCTAGCTAAAATAATCTTTGAAGATTTTCTTTTTAATTGCCATTAGTATCTACCAGCTAACGAAAATCCTTCAAGTTTTAAGCTGTATTCCTTTTAGAGAGGGCCAGAGAAGAGATGCCTTTATTTTGACCTAATATGTAAACCCCTCAAATAACTGTCAGACCTTTATTTTAAATGAATATATCAAGACACAAAAACCAAAACCAACATACACTCACATTCCAAATTTATACTAAGAACAGAAAAATCAAGTTTTCCCAAACTTTCACATAAAAATCATAAGCAGATCTACAAGAAATTCTTCAGCCTACGTTTATAGAGACGCTTCAGTAAGCAGACAATCAGCTTCCAGGAAATATTGACAGCCACCCCTGCCATCTGGAGTGACTTGTCTATGAGACATATTCCTATGGATAAGTCTCAGACCCCTTCACGCCACTGCTACCCCATTTGTACTCCTGCATGAACGTGGAAGAGGTTGGGATGCAGAGGGAACTCAGGGAAGCGCGGCACCCAATGCACCACTGCTGTCTGAAACCTTCCTTAACTCACCCCAGAGTTTACAGGTTTTGTTTACAGGTTTTGGTTTTCTGCTGTTCCATTTAGTTTCCACACGAGTACAGTCGGTGGCCAGATAGACCCAGCAGAGATTGAACAGCTAAATCTTCATGTGCACTTTTCAGAGAAAGGGCTCTGCTTCGCAACAGAGAGCTCAGTCAGTTTTCCTTAGCGGTTAACAAAACACAAACCTGCTACACAAAGTCAAACAGCATTGCCTCAGCAAGTGTTAGTCTGGAGCCTGAGGGAAAACAAACAAAGAAACCACTTAAAACATCATGGATGAATTTCATTCCAGGTCAAAAAGGCCGTACAAGACTATGACACAGTACAGTAACCTTCAAAGCACCCATGTTCCTTTTGCTAGAAAAATAGCTTTTCAGAAAGCTGAAGATGACCTGCAAATCTAGCATACCCCAAGTTCTCATCTTTACATTCCATCTCCTTCATATTGTCCTTTCATTCTCAAAATACATCCCTGCAGAAGTCCAATATAAGAGCCCCAGTATTCAAGAAAAGCCAAGCTGTGTGTGGATGAACAAATACAGACATTGTCAACACCAGGACATTTTGGTCTTATCATGAGGAAGGGATGTGAGGGAGTGGAAAGTATCGGGATTGAGATTGGTATTCATTACTTCTACACTGAAATGCTCCTTAATAATATCCTGAGAGTTGACAGGAGAGCAGTAACACAAGACGAACTCAATCCATCCACATACACTGAAAATTAAATTTGGTGAATTCTTTTCTAGACATGTCTAACTGGAAGGAACAGTGAGTATATCTAAGCCTAATACAGATTCAGAGTCCTCTGTATAATGTTCTGTGCAAAAAGTTCCCTCTTGCTATACGATTTTTCCCCCCAATTCATCATTTTAATGAATGGTATCTCATTTCAAGTCACTTTCTGAACATTTTGTACTTATTAATATTTGAGAAACTAACCAGAGAAAGATCAACTGCACTAGAGAGCTCCTTGTCTGCTCAGCTTTTCACAGAATCACAGAATGGGTGAGAATGGAAGTGACCACAGTGGGCCATCTGGTCCAACCTCCCTACTCAAGCAGAGTGATCCTAGAGCACAGGATAAAGGAAAAGGACATTTTTCTTCCCCCTGTGCACAGAATTCGCCCAAAATACTCTCCAGAAGGCTCACATCTGCAAAGAATGCCAAACTTTACCCATAGCGCCACTTATTGAACAACAGGGAGTGGTTTTGTAAAGGTGAAGTTGGCACCTTTCAACAAAACTTGACATTAAGCTTGACTCAACAAAGACATTTAGCACGCAGAAGGGGCACAGCTCACACTCAACGCGGCGCTTTCACAAACAGCCCCGACATGAGATTGAGCTCATCCAGGACAACACAACATTTTAGGTCCTCAGCATAGCATGATGTCATCACTTGTCACTGGAAACCAAGACTGCATTACTTTGGGCCAAACATTCAGTTGGATTGGCCAAGAGCAGCTTACAAACACTCTGAAAATTACCAGCATTGCGCAAGTGCCCTCAATTTCTGACATCAACAAACATGAAAACGAATTTTCAAACTGAGCTCTGTCCACGCTCATCACAACAGGTTCATCCTGAAATAATATTCACTGCCTCAGCATCACAGTCTGGTCAAGTCTTCTTCCAATTACATCACCCTTGGCTTCAGGGTCATAACACACCCAGAACAAACTCCATTCTGGTTTTGAGTAACATCTACTAAAAGCTCCTTTCAGGGTTAGGAGTCCTTAAAACTCTAGGAACAGACTAGACTAGACAGGGATAGACTAGGGGGACGGATTCTAGTGAGTTGTTTTTTTTAATGATAGATGAAGTTATCAGGCTACCTTTGAAGAAACATTATGCTTAGTAGCTCAGGATTATTTTGCCTGTGAGTTTAAAGGGAGACGAACAAAAAATCCCACCAGAATCATTTCCTCTGTGTTACAGACTCCCAGCAGAAACAACACTCAGCTAACACAGTTTGGAAACCAACAGGAAGTTGTGCTTTGGTGTTGCAGACTTAAACAGATGCAGCTATTAATTAAGCATCAACTCAAACAATTTAAATTGTCCGTTGACTGGGAGGAGGAAGGGAGGAAGAAAAAAGTAGAAAGCTGTGTAACATGTTCTGTGGTTCAATATGGGGACTGGAGACGATATTCATAACAGATCTCGACTGCCACTGGTGAGGTTGTCACAGCAACCATAATGCAGCTTCATGAATATGCATTACACTAAAATCTATCTTTTTTCCCCAAAAGAGAGTAACATGTCATTCAGCTCTCAACATGAAGCTCCCTGGGAGACAAATGAGGACTGCACAGTAAAAGTGACTTGTCTTCAAAACCTTCAGCTTGGCTAATGCAAACAAAAGGGTTGGGGCAAGAGGGGAGACACAGAACATGGTGGCTTGGGGCTGTAGGGCTCTTTTCTGTACCTTCCTCAGACAGTATTTCACACATATTTGGCAAAAATGTAAAGGCAGACATTCCCAAAATGAGCTGCTCAGTTCCTGCAGAGTTGCAGACCTTAATCCCTCAAGCACCTGGGGACCCACCCTTCAGTCAGCCGAGGCAGCAGCACTGGTGACCCTCCACACAAGGATGGAGAAGGGGGAGCTGCTGCTCAGTGCCCAAGACAGCTGAAACTGGGGGCCTTGACTTGACTACCACTGGAAAATTGTGGGTGGACTGGTTCACAAAAAAAAAAAATCCCAAACCACACACATGTACCTATCCAGGTCACACCCCATTGTGTCAAGGAACAAAAGGCAGTAATTGTTTCCGCTGAGTATCTGTGGGAGTTGTACTTTGTCCTTAACTCCCCACTTACCCTAACACCTCTTCCACTAACATAGAGCCACCATACACACTTCTGTCTGTCATCATGAAACCTCTCTCTCATTGTGAAACCTAAAATTAGCAAGCTTTGTTAAATTAATTTGTCTGTAAATTGAGAATTTTAACTCCCGAACAGGAAGACAAAACTCATTTTTCCTCAGGACACCAGTGTGGGAGAAAATAAAAGTGAGACACTGATTATGCCACCGGAAGAGCTGCCCAAAAAACCTTGCATGAAGACTTTGCCTGCAGAGAGGGTGTCCAGCAGCATGCATGGACTGCAGGAGCCACCAGTTCAAGCCACGGCAGATATCCTGTGAAGGGGTTAGCATGTCGTGATAAAGGCTACTGCTGACACGAACTTCTCCCTTCCTGGTCACCCACCGGGTCCTCCTTTCTCTCCTGCTGCATTCCCATCTCAGTCCCAGAGGAGCCCAGCCAAGCCTGAAGCCCACTAGATCACAGGCTGACACCAAAGGGAGCAAACCCATTAATTTCTGCCACAGCCTTTATGTCATTTGATCACTCATGCAGTTTATCAGCTCATTGCTGAGCTACTAATTTTTGTGTTTGTTTTCTGGCAAGGTCAGTCTAATCAGAGCAGACAGGGATGCAGTCTCACTTGGGGAAGCACAGACTATTGGAGATTTTGCTACTCCCACACAGAAAACATTTGTGGCGGGGGACAGAGGCAGAAAGCATCCTTTTACAGGAGCCACCTGCACTTAATTGAGGTTAAACAACTGCAAGACACCCTAAAGACAGTGTCTATGAAGCTGCCACAAGGCACATTTCAGAAATTGGACACCAGAGCTTCAGTCCCTACTCTGAAGGACAGGGAATAACTTGACACAGCTTGGCATTGACAAAAGGCTTTTTTCTGCTTCCTTTCTCTGAATTTTGTCTACTAGTCAGGGTAGAGCTGAGGGTGAAGACAGGAAGATGAGCATCACCAGCTTAGCAAAAGCCCCTGCATATGAGAAGGTTCAGGCAGCTCATAACTGGATGGGCTTCCAACAGGTAAGAAGCTGGGGCACATGACAAGTGCTGCCCTAAGCAAGGCAGCCTATAAGAACAGAGACATGGGGGTGACAAATGGGGGAGAAGGACAGGACACAACTAACACGGTAAGATTAAGCTGTCACTGCATTTATCTCCTCTCCCACTGTTCAAATGGATACCGTAAGAAGTCTAACTTGACACAACACTCAGAATAATGCTGGTCTTTTACAACCTACTTTAAAATAAATATTTAAAGTCAGAAGCACATATACTGGCAGGAGCATCTTATGCAGACTAATAAGTTTATTAAGAAGGTAATCACTGGCTGTTTAGAAGAAGTGTGAACCCTGCCAGTCTTAAAGAATTTTGATTCTATCCCTTCAAGGTAAAAAGGACAAGTTATTGAGACCTCTTTGATGCCAAGTTTTTCATCACCTCAACTGCATGTTCGTCATCTTCAGAGGGTAACTACAGATAAATCAGAGAATGAAGGTACTGCTAAGAAAAAATACACTGTAGAAATGAGCTGCAATCCAAGCTTAAAAAAAGATTCTTTGGCAACAGCCTTCCAAGGTCTACATAGACTGGCTTGGTCCTAGCAGGTATTTCTTTGAGAAGACTCTCAGAAGCAAGTACCTCATCAGCTCAGGTTGTCTGATCAGAGCTCACTCAGCACCTATGAAAATAGAGCAAAGTTACATAGCATTGTCTAGTTTTTAAGAATGTCTACGCATTCCTTTTTGTTTGTTGTGTGTATAAACCAAGAAGTGAAGCAGGACACAGCTGACAGCTAATGAGCACAGCCTGACCAATCTCCGCTGTGCACGCACACCCACGAGCACAGCTGAGAGCACAGCCCAGGGCTGAAGAGAAGCCTGCCCCAGCCCTCACCAACCTCTGCACACCTGAGTAACACCTCCCCTGAGCCACAGTGCCAAGCCTCCTGTGCATCACAGTTTCACTTATGGCAAGGCCACACAGAAGGAATTACTCAAGCCAATAGGCAAAAGACCACAGACCTACAACTGCTGTGTTACATATGCAGTGATAAAATGAATCCCTCTACCTTTCTGACATTAAGAAACCACAGGGCAGGTTCATACTTGCCAAACCACATACCTATCAGGATACCTCACTGTGAACAAGAGTAAGGGCCAGATTACAGCAAGATGGTCTATTTTGAGGGTCTTCCCTCAATTTAGGGAGACAATTCAGTAGAAGCCAACACTAGAATTTTATGAGTATCCAGTTAACATGAAACCATCCGGATGCAAGTGTTCAGTGAAAGATTCCCAAAGTGCAGTAATTTTATGTACAACACTTTGTAACTTGTTTCTCCAAGTTTTAACTATCGTAAAGCTGATCTGAGAATTCATTAACCTTCTGAAATGTGAATGTTGCAAAAAAACCAAGCGTTTCAGTTATGCTGACTACAAAAATCAACAGACGGACATGGCTGAGGAAAAGAACTGAGCATTTTACCAAACGCCAGTAGCTCTCCAACTGCCATGCAGTTATAAAAATAATGTTAATGCATTAAAGATTTTTAACTTCTCCCCTTGTGGTTAAATATAACATTGCTGTTCCATGAAGAACTACTAAGACATAGCTAGCACATGCCAATTACAACCACCACTATAATTCAGAACCTTTTATTTCCTTCCTATATACTGGCCCTGAGCTTACAAAGAATGTGTATAATCCTCAAATCACAGACATTTCCATGCAAGAAGCAGAGCTGCTGTTCATTCTATTCCTTGACCCTTTCTCCCAACAAAAAACTTGAAAATGCTTCTGAAGTTGGTGTTACAAGTACACAAGAGAGGGAAGGGGGAAAAAAAAGTTAAAATACACCATGGATTACACAAGTTTGCAGTATTATAATCACTCATCATGTCAACCTCATCATGAAGGAGCATAACATATTGTGCAAAAACTTGCATAAATAATGTGTAAAAGGACAGGCACAACACACAAAGATGGGATTTATGAGATTAAGTTAAAGGAAGAAGTAACACAGAAAGACTAAGTTTTATACCGTAAGTCTGTCTTTAGGCATCACCTTAATTCCTAGCACTGTCTGTACTACACAGCCACTTGTAAAAGCCATGTAAACTATTCCTTGAAATCTTACCACAGAGTAAAAAAGTCAAGGTCAAGTTCCCACCAGACTGACAGCAGCTCTGCTGGAAAGCAGCACTCTGGAAAAGAGGCTCCTTCATTCCACCCACGCAGCTTGTCAAAAGATGAGAGAGATATTTTACTCCACGTAGAAGAGTTAGGAAATAGCAGAGGAAGTTGTGTGACACAGGAAAGCACCGAACTTGGTCTCTAGTTGTCACAGACCCCTCCTGCACTTCTTCTGACTGCAACCCTTTATGTAAGTCCAACTGCACTGCTGTTACATCTGCTGTAAAAAGAAAGAAATCACTGTACCCGAAATACGGTTTTGATATCTGAACTGCAATTACTTGTTTAAATAATTAACCTAGGAAAGCCAGATTGAAAAGTCCTGCTGCTCAAGGTAATCTTACAGGAGCCAACCTCTATTCTCTCACATTTCAAACTGCATCATTCCCACAGTAGCCAGAATATCTGCTCTTTGTCCCCATGCTTACAGAAGAAATCCTGAATTTTTAAAGAAACAAGACGCAAACCAAACCCCCAGGTAGTACAGCCATACCAAGGACCAGAGGGTCCAGTCCTGTGAGAAACCACATCCCTAAGGAAAAGAACCACAATCCTGCAAGTTAACTCTTTTTTTCAGTAAACTGCTCAGGTCTTCTGCCGTAAATGCAAATCTTTCATTTCACATGTTGATTTTAACATGCTTTGGACAGCAAAACTCAGTAGAAATATTTGCTATTAAATCCGATTCTTCCAAGAAGCAGCTCTTGTCTGGGTATGTCCTCCACGCGCTTTCCCAACAACCTCTGCCTGCAGCATCAACTGCTGTCAAAAAAGCCAAATTGGGTGATACCACTAACTGCTCCAAGAAGAAGATTGAAGATGGACACCAGTGCAGCCCAGCCCAGGAAAAGGCTGCCATACATGCTTAGCAGTAGGGAGAGTTAAACAGGCAGCTGATGGAGAAGTATGAAGGTGAGGCTGAGCAAAGTACATCCCCTCACCCCATCAACAGTTACAGATGGAGACCATAGCCTATGAGGAAGTAGAGTAACCTCAGAAAAAATGATGGAGAAGGGAGGGAGGGAAAGAGAAAAAAAAAAAAAAAAAAGACATTACTCAAGTTTCCCATGGATTCTTGTATTTTCTCCCAAATTTTATTAGTTGACAAAACCTATTTCATTTAGCAAACAAAATCAAAATAATTCATCACTCAAGACACTCAACACTTGGAATGGAAACAAGCTCCAGCCAGCAATCATAACCCACTCATCTTCACACACACACAGAGCAGCTCAGCTCCCCACCTTCAGCAGCCTGGTGCACACGCATGGCTGCACGCACGGCTGACACAGGAACAGGGACAAAAGATGGAGATGCACAGCCACATTCTGTGAGCAATTTCGAGGCCTCCTTAAAGCATGAATAGAGCCAAGGAAAACTAAAGAAAAAATCCATAATTTCAGGGAAACACAGAAATTATGCTTTACATAAATCTGGAAAGAAGATACAAAGCCTCTCCCTAACAATTAACCAAACAGCTGAGCTTATTACCATAAGCTTGCCCAGTTCATACTAATTTGGTCATAATTGTAAAAAATTAACATTTTAATGGTGCCTCTTATATTCTGTTGTCTCATAGCTGCAGATGACAAAAAGTTATGCACAGGAGTTAACAGCTACATTTCTGAAGCTGCTTGAAACGACTAGAATGAGATTATCTTAGAGCAAGTCTTCAAATAAAGGAGAGCATGTCAACAAACCCAGCTCCACTCCTCTGCAAAGGGGAAGCCTGCTGTTAGCATCACCACCAAAGCATACACATATGCTAAGTGGCATTTCTCGCAGGAGAAGCCAGCTCCACACTTGAAACTGCCGCACTAGCAAGTTTTCCACCAGGTTTCAACATGAGATGTACTGAATACATGCAAAAGGGAAAAAAAATCTCTGCCAGATTGGTCCGTTTGATCCCAAACATGGGGTAACACATTAATCCAACAGTGTCTGCACTTCATGGATCAGCGTTTTGGTTTATTAATCAAGCCTGTAAAAGCACTCTAAATTACCATACTTTTTGCATGCTCTATTACAGAAAAACCCCAGTACTTTCTTGTCTCAAAATGTCACAGATACAGCGCGAAGCCTGTCAGGCTGCTAAGATAATCCAAAGCCAATGACAGCAAATAGCAACCTGGCACATGTTGAGCCTTCAGACTCAAAATAGATTTAAATTAACACAAAGATAGCAGGAGAGAGTTTAGTAACAAAGTGAAGAAACCAAGGGAGAAGAAATAAGATTATATCAGTCATCATTTCAATCAGACCAAACAAGTTAAAAGCCAGCTAGAGGATGGCATTTACGTCTGCCTCTAAGGCTGGGATGAGGGCCAGAATTACACTCCTTGATCTGACTTAGTTATGCCATGCTGACACTTCAGTTGGCAATGATAAAGGTCCAAAGGTCAAAGCACTCTGAGGCAGAGAGCCATGTACACGCAGCGAATCTTTCCAAGCAGTCCTGTCCGGGGTGGGGAAGCAGGAGCAGGGATCCACAGTCCTTGCAGCCATCCACCCACCTGCCACCATAAAACCACTTCAGCTGTGCCCATTTCAAAGCTACCTCACTCCACAAAGGAGATTTCTGGAGAGATCCCACCTTTCTTCATGCAACCACTCCTACAAAATGGTGTGTTTTTCCAAGTCAAAGCCAGAGAGAAGCCAGTGGTGCCTCATGTTAAAACTGAGAGGTCACATCACCAGCTGAAGCCCTGAGACCACCCACAGACCACCAAAGACCTCATGAAAAATCCCTAAAGAATGTGGGGATGGATATAAATGAAGGCAGAGAGCGACATTCTTGGCACTTCTGTCAGTTTCTTAACTGGGATTTCTTCCAGCTCAACTTATTCCCAATTACTTAAATAATATTCACATATTTAAATCTTGGAATTTTAAAACCTAAACCATAGATTTCACTTTTCAAGAAGAATCCCATAAGTTGAATTACAAGTCAGGCTCAAATTCCAGTATAGGGATATCAAGCCTTTTGTTTATACTACACAAATGTTTTAACAGATACAGTCTCTCAAAGTCATGGAAATTTGGAATTTTGAGACTTTCCACATTAATGTCAGAAGTACACTCAAGATTGCGGAGTATGATGGAACTACCAGCTAGCACTGAACTCCCACTAGCCTCTGATTTGCTTACATGATTGGCATAAAAGTTAAAAAAAAAAAAAAAGAAAAAGAAAAAAGAGAAAGTTACACCACATTATTCTTGAATATTTTAGGGATCTCCAGAGCCAAATACGCCCAAAAGCAAATTACAAAACATCAAATTTGGTGAAGGGACAGAAAAAGGAAAAGAAAGATTGTATCTTTGGATTTCTTTGTTGTAGAGATCTGGAGCCTCCACCCAGCTGCAGGATCTAGGCACAGACTAAACTTGAGCAGGGACTTGGATGGCTGGAAATGGGAGTCTGCTCTAAACAACATCTTAGTCTTGGGAAGAAGAGTCGATGAGTAACAGGGACTGGCTGTCTTGAGGGTGAAAAGAAAAGCTGTAAATACACAATGAAGGGATAGTTCATCTCCCATGGATACTCCTGCCAAACCATTCTATTTATTGGATAGTATAAAAGCTTCAGAAACTAAGCAGCAGCTTTAATCAGGGACTGCTCTAGCTTTAAATTGCTGCACCCAACTTTGATGCCCCACAGCATACCAGGGGCATCAGGCTTTTCAGAAGATGTACTGCAACAAGCAAAATAAAAACCTCTCCTTACTAAAACCCTTCAGAAGAGGCAGGCACACAATCCAGAGACATGAAAGCAAGTCTTTCCAAATTAGAAGACTGTTTTCTAGTAAGTGCAAAAGTTTCTAAGTGCCCAGGAATCACAACTGACATTGGGATCAGAAAGCTGAGTCTGATTTGTATATAACCAGCACTAAGAACTTTGACCAAGAGCTCACATATTTACAGAAAAAAAGAAGTCTTTAGATTTGGTATATAGTTAACAAGCCTACAAGAAGAGGTCAGACCACTTCATACTAGCATTCTTACACAAGGGTGCACACTGGACTATAATCACATTGTTAGTTATGACTACATTTTTTGAAACAACTTTTACTCTAAAAGTTGAATCCACTAGTAAGTCCTCATTTAAAAATAAAAATAAGCTATTCCAGTTACCAACTCATAAGAAAGAAAACCTGCACGATTGTAGCTAATCTACCTCAAGAGCTTGTGTGTGGTGCTTCCTCTGTGGTTCAGAAACATCAGCATTGCATCTGTTCCCTAAACACAGTTTCTTTCCCATGTCCCATTTCAGTGAATGAGCAATCTGTGGTCGTGCAGCCATCTTCACGGTCAAACCCCTTCATAGTGTTTCCAGTAAGTATATGTGTCTTTAACTGACTTTTCTTCTGACTTTTACAAGAATGCAGTATTAACCCATAACAACTAAACCACTGATGAAAAAAGTTCTAGAAGACATCACTCTGTGTAACTACCAAGACTTAGTTCTGCTGGAGCTTTTGAAATGAGAAGAGGAAGTAAAAAAAGCAAGGAAACAGACACTGGTTTTTGTGTCAGTCTATGTAGTGTTTTCAAATCTCATCTAACACAATTTTTCAACAGTTAAATATGCACACGAAATATTTTGTTCGATGAATGAGGTCTGATGTACTTTCATATTAGCTCTCAGATGTTATTATGAACTTTTAGCAAGATGAGAAGAAAGCCTCCTTCAGGGTAAAACAAACAGCTGTAGTTTGCTTCAGACAATAAGTAATATAAACTGCATGGAAGGATTTTCCATGATTTAACTGTCACCAACAACAGACTAATGAGTCACAGACAACAGCTTAATACTTAGAGCTTATTGCTAAAGAAAAAAATATTTATGCAATTTCAAGGTTTTAACAACAAAACATAAAATGAGTTTTGAATAGATGCCTGTAGTGTCTCAGACCAGGTTAGCTGTACGCATCCAAGTGAAACTCAGAGTGGACACTGGACACAGCCAGGCTTGCACTGCACCAGGAAAACCGGAGTGAAAATGTCAGCCATTGTTTCGTATTCAAAAAGCATATACTGTCCCCGCTGTCCTTTAACAGAGGACTGCAAGGGCCAGAGAGCTTCACCAAGCAAATTCAAACTGCTGAACAAAGTAAGCTCCACATTCCTCCTGTAAAATATTCCAAGAAATGGTATTTGTGCTTCATTTATTTTCACGAGGGGTAAGTGATCCAGCATTAGACGGAATCTTTGTTGGCAGAGCCCTCAAACTGGGGAAAGATTGCTACTGGAAGAAACAGGAAAGAAGCAGCAGCAGCTTTACAAAAAGTGTATTTGCTGTAAAAATATTGCCTAATGTAGTTTTCTGGGGAAGTTGGAACTATCCCACTTTGGCTAGTTATTCCCATGACTGAAAGTAAAAAAAGCTGTTGAATGCATGTACAATCATCAGTCCCATAAGCAACGCTGCCAGGGAGGGAAGACAATGTTTTTCAAAATAGGCTGAGACCCTTCTTAAGTATCAAAAGCTTTTGTATTCAGAACATTTCTTCCAAATAGAAAAGGGCTTGCTCCAGATAATCTGGAACAGAGTTCTCATTTCTGCAGTGTTTCGAAAACTCTTGACATTAGTTTTATTTACTGCAAGTTTCCAGGAAGCTCTTACATTGGAAGAAAATCTTGCAAGCACAGCACCTTGTGGCAGCTGGCATTTCTCTTAAAGGATCGTGTCCAACCACACTGTTCACAGCTTCTTGGGAAGGACATTCCCCACTGCATAGCCACAGGTGATCCCACAGAGCTGCTAAGACCATGCAGGGTTTTATACAAAACCAAATCACACTACATTTTTGTACAAAAGGTGATCTAGGACATTTGGAGGTATCTTCTGGGTTGTTTTGTAGATCAGCTTTTAAAGGAGCATGAGATATTGGATAAAAGTACTGCAGAAGTGCAAAGAATTACAAACTTAATCTAACTGCACTAACACCTGCAAGTGGTTTAATGCTTTGAAAAGTCAGACTACATAACCAATATATTCAGACAGACTGCCCTTTTTCCTACTCCCTCCAACAACACAATCCTTGCAGGGCGATGCAAGACTTAGTAGTCTACAGAGATGCTTTTACAATTAACTGATGATCCCATCAGTCCAAAGACATCCTAGTGTAAGTCTCATGAGGATGCCTTGGATGTTTTGCTGCTCCCAAGTTCCACACTTCACAGCTATCTTTGCTCCACACAAACAGGATGGCAGCTGCTGGGAATCAAACATCTCAGCTAAAGACAGCAAGGTACACGCAGGCAACTCCTTCGGCACTACTCCCTGTCTCACAAGGGAAAAGGTGAGCAAGAGAGAAGATGAAGAAAACCCCTAACACAAAAATTAGTTCAGAGATAGGATCATGGATTACAGATCATCTTGCACTTCATTTGAATCAGGTAAAGGTCATGCTCATTAGGGGCCATGTAACTGCAAGGAATGTTACATTTCATCTTTGGGTGCTTAAATGCTATTTTTTTTCCTATTCCAACCTGGTATCTCATTGCAATACTTGTGCATTTCACAAAATGCTCAAGAGCCCGGGCTATTGCTCCCTGCACTCCCAGAATGGGGTTATAGGTATTTTCAAACTGGTCTCTGCTGCTAAGATCTCTGAGGCTCAAACTGGACATCCCATTTTCTCCAGACAACACAGAAAGCATAAACTCACCCATTTTCTGGGTTATCCCTGGAACAAAATCTGGCACTGGTAGTGGTCCCACTACTACAGAAGTGTCATGGGAAGCAGCTTTACCCAAAGCACACAACCATGCAGCTCCCTGGATTCTGATCTAGAGCAAACTACAGGGTTTAGACACCTTTATCAGTCCTAACATAACTAGGTGGGCCCCTGAAGCTGTACAGCTACAGACATCACCTGGCCCTAAAAAACAACATGGAAGAAAAAGATATCCTCATCAGGCTTGTAACACAGCAGCAGGAACTACTCAATGTGAAGTCCAAAAAATGCCTACATTTTAAGAGATCCTTCTCCAGACACCTCATGTTTCCCCACCCCTATGGCTATGACACTCCTGAAAAACTGCTGACAGTTAGAAATCTGCACACCTCTCTCTAGCCCTGTGACACTTCCCCAGGAATTACAACACACTTTTAACCTTGAGAAGTGCAGCAAGGTATTTTAAAGCAGTTATTGTGCACACCTGGGAATGCAGAGAAGAGATCCAGAGACAAAGAAAGAAAAACATGCAAAGTATTTTCCGAATGTAGAAGGAATGTGGAGCCTCAGGTAGTAAAATACATAGCGAGAGGCTGGAGGACTTTTTTCTGAAGGTACCTCTAAAGCTAAAATTCTCTTAAGAAGTCAGCTTTTTCATATACATTTCTAACTTAAGAAGTCAGTTTTCAAAATTTAAGTTAATGATAAATTCTAGTTTATGAATTAAACCCTGCCTTGAGAGCATCTAGAGGTGCTTGTGTATCCTTCACTGAAAAACCTGGTACTAATTTTTGGTCTCTGAAAATCAGTCAGTTTCCAAACCAGTGAATTTGATGTGTTCTGTATGTCAGTAACCCTCATACCTGACATGAATACTTCAGGAACAAGTGGCTTTTACAACATGGTAAAATGCCAAGCATTAATAATGTTAGATACCAATACAAACTGCTGATAGTCCTGCCAAGAGAGCTGGTAAGACAGTTTTAGCAGCTGGAAACTAACTGCACTCAGTCACTAATTGCATGCATCAGGTCAGCATGAAGTGTATGGTTTTCTTCTTTCCAATTAAGGTAAGTACAGACCTCTCATGTTGTGAAGCTACTTTTCAGGGGATACGAAGAAAATTTGAAAGGTGCCTATTAACCATTGTATTTAGACATAGAGAAGGCAAGCAACTGCCAACTGCTTTTTCCACATGATTTTGCTATATTCTTTAAGAACCTTCAAAAATCCTATCTTAACCAACCACATATACCTACATTAACAGGAGCAGATACTTAATGGTAAAGAAATGAGCATCCCCTCTCAAGGAGTTTGATGCAAAACCCAAGGATAAAGTGATATTTTGTGTTTTATGCCTTTTTCTTGTTCTTCTCCCTCCCTCCTGTCCATAACCAGTGTTAGCAGCATTACACCGACATCTTTATTCTCCACCTAGAAGCGCTCACCTAAAAACAGAAACCCTGTTGACCTAAAAATAAAGTCCCTGTTTACAAATTATGTATTTAACATCAACTACAGAATTACCCATATACGCACCCAGCATCCAAACTTCCCTCGGTTTAGTCTACAGACAGCTGCTCACCTCCAGGCTCATCTCTGGGGAAATGCAGTTATGCAGAAGGTGCCCATGGGCCAGGCAGGTCAGCACCAACAGAGTTTGAGGGTGGCTGCTGGAGAACCAAACCAGCCCACAGCAGGAATGTGCCCTCACAAATGTAAGCACGCATTCATTATAAGCTGCAACGAGCTCTGTTTCAGACAGGAGTCTGTATCAACACACCCCAAAAACACATGCCCCCATGTGACTCAGCATCCAACGGTTATGCTTATTAGGCATGTGTAGCCAGCAAACCTAGTCACAAATCCCTTGATCACAGGTCAAAAGAGTTGTCAAAGCCTGCACTGATGGGATCAGGAAAATGCTGAAGTGTTTTAAACAAGGAACATTAGCTCCTATGGAAGGGCAGAAGTACACAAAAGCTGCATCAGTGATTTACAGCAGCAAAATGACCTCTTGGACCTGCATCCAAAAAAAAACATATGCGCAATTTACTTCAGAAGTTTCTTATTTTTAAAGCATACTCGGAAACATGAGGACACAACTGTAGTATTGTGCCCAGTTCTGAGGGCCCCAGAACAAGAGATACACGAACATACTGGAGATAGTCCAGCAAAGGGACTGGAGCATCTCTCCTGTGAGGAGAGGCTGGGAGAGCTGGGATTGTTCAGCTTGGGGAAGAGAAGGCTCAAAGGGAGGATTTCATAAATGTATATAAAAAGCTGAAGCGAGGGTGTAGAGAGGACAGAGCTGGGCTCTGCTTGGTGGTGCCCAGTGACAGAAGCAGATGTAACAGGCACAGACAAAGGAAGTTCTCTCTGAACATCAGGAAACACTTTTTTTTCTGTGTGGGTGACTGAGAATTTGCACAGGCTGCCCAGGAAGGTTGTGGAATCTCCACCCCTGGAGATACTCAAAAGTCATCTGGACTTGTCCCTGAGCAACCTGCTTTAGCTGGCTCTGCTTGAGCCAAGGGCTGGATCAGGTACCTCCAGAGGTCCCTTCTAACCTCAGTCATTCCATGATTTTGCAAAATAAAGTGACAAATTCTCTTCAATTACTGATGAGACACCTAGAGTAAGTTTTAAAAGAATACATCAAACTTCATCTAATGTGTATCTACAGGTGAAGTGTTCTTTATGGAGCATCACAGAAAACTTTCTGCATTAACCTGGGATTTACAGGAAGCTGCAACTAAACAGAATTTCAGTTTTTATTAAAATGCAAATTAGTTTTTAAACTTAGAGACAATTTTGAGTATTCTCAAGGCATGTTTAGAGAACACTTCCTGTGGGGTTTTTTTCATTTTTAACACAGGCAAATATTAAACATATATAGTGACCCAGGATGCAAATAGAAAGGATTTTTCAATGCAAGTGAACAAGCTGTGAATCTTTGCCCTCCATTATCCTCAGAAGCAAAAAACCTGCATTTTCAATCATTTAAGCACCTCTGAAGATCTGGTCTTGCAAGTCATGGAATTAAACTTACTGCTCCCAGAGCATGCACCAGGAGAAAGGACTGGGTGTTCAAGACCAAAGGGGAAACACAGCAAGAGTGCTCCCACCCACAAATACAGTATTTCTGATTTGCATCTGATAACTGCTCTTTCAGTTTAGTCAAGACAAGAAGATTTACTGTGCAGATGAAACCATACTATTAAGGTGAAGAAAAACATCCATCTACTCTCTCTGAAGACTGCAGAGCCTGTTAATATTTATGAAGTTTGAAGCAGCTTCAAAGACTCTTCCCTTCATTTTCTTATGTCACAACAAAAAGCAGCACTAAGTCATTACATTTTAAGGGGAGTGTTCACAAGTAAACTATAACTCTTTTAGTAAATTCTGACCTCTAGGAAAAGGCCTAATTTCTTTGGTTTGTGAGTATGTGTCCTATAGCAACAGCAATGAACACAAGGTGCGAAGAGGAAACTTGCATGTTCAGAAACTTCAAAGACCAAAACACATAAAAACCTCAAAGCACCCAACATTACAACTGAAGCACTAGATTTGTTGTCTGTATTTCTGTGCACACATTATTTCATGGATTAACCTGCCAGGTTAAAGGCAGTGGGCAGAGAGAAAATCTGTTTTGAAAAACCCTGATTAAGCACTTACTGTCCAAAGCTTTCCCTCTGATCAAACTCTGAGGCACAAAAATAACACATTACAGAAAGTGATCTCTCCTCCTAGCATGGATGCTGTCATGCAGATATTCTTTAGCTGCAAAAGTCTTGGCGAATGTGAAACAGAAGCAGTGTTACAGGATAAAGCTAGAAAATTCCGTACTTTGTTTGGGCCTGACACAGGTTTGGACAAGAGAGCCTCCAATTCAAGATGACAGAATTCTCTGAATGTAATACTGGAGTATTTTGGTTACAGCCAGGGCTTTCAGGACTTTGAGGTTAGAGAGTATCACTGCTAAGCCTGATAAATACTGGGTAAGAGAGGGAGGAAGAGACCACGACAAACCATTGAATAGCTACATAACTTTAACCCAAAAAAATCAGTGAGGTACATGCTGCCCTTGACTCACGCCTTCCTGAACAGTATTTATTACTCAGACCTATAAAAAACAAAACATCAGGAAATGTGATCTATTGCTCCTTAAATAAAAAATTATTCACTGTAAAATTGTTAATGGGACCATATGTTATACAAAACACAGACTGGTTTCAAGAGTCCCTATAGATTTGGTGGTGATACAGTCAAAAAAAGAAAATGTGAATTTTCAGCAGACAAAATAAGGAGAAACGGGATCTTTGTTATTCTTCCAACAGACCTGTCATCACTTTGGAGGTTAAACAGTTAATGCCTCACCCTAGCTTTTAAGTCTCTGTATTAAGGATTGAATATTCAAGTACCAGAATGATGCTGAAGACACACCACAGACATGTAGTATCACATGTATGTACTTTGTATGTATCCACAGACAATGTTTTGTACCCAGGACCTATACCAGACCTTTAACTGCAGCATGAATCACTTCTCAGACACTGAAAGGGTTCCCTTGCCAAAAGAGAGTATTCCAGCTGGGTTTTTTGTTCCCCCAGGTCTCAAACAACACTGAATCTCTTTAGCACATAATACTGCTCCAGCCATTCATTCTTATAATGAACTTAATTCCTATAACCCTTCAGTATCACTCACAGGAAGAGCAGCAGTAGGGGCAGGGAAGACCAGGGGTAGGGGCAAGGAAGAGTTTCTGCTGTAAATCATTGGGAATTAGTTTCCAGCTGGAAAGACAGCAGGGCTGCCAATCAGCCCCCAGATTTTGCCTCCCCATTTGAGACCTCCCTTCTACCAGTCTCTTTGAAACCAGGTCCCATGAAAGAGCAGAGCCAGAACAGGCTTTCCCAGCTGCTGTCCTTAATTCCTCACTCCCCACAGGTACTGATGTCAGGTCACCAGCACACAGCGATGCTGGCAAGGCATCAGGCAGGAGGTCAAAGCCTCGGTGATGCCTTCACCCAGAGCAGAAGCTGTACCATGCCAAGGATACACATACATCCAAATAGCAGCAGCCAACCCCAGCCTGTGCTTGAGAGCCAACCCCTGACCAAGGACACGCTGAGCAGATCATGTCTCAATAGTGCCACACTTAAGTGAGAAAAAAAAACAAAACCAAACCTATGAGTCTGATAGTTGAACTCGGGTTAGTCCCACCTACCACCATCCAAAACCAGCTCCGAGAGCTTACCTGCAGAGCAGGATGCACGACATGGCTCATTTCAGTTCAGTCTGGCATCTCAGCCCAAAACCACCTTTATTAGGGCAGAGGGATGAGCCAAACATTCTTGTGGCCACCATATGAAAAATAGGGAAACGTAACTCAGGCTTTCATGGAATTTTGCATAATTCAGCACCATAACAACACCAGTTTTGTATTTTATCAGTTTCAGAGCTAGTGGCTTAACTGTCAGCTTCCGGAGAACACAGACTAGGACTAAAAAAAGCTCTCCCATTCTGAATAACTAGATGTGATATTTGATAACTAAATATGGCATTAAAAAAGTAGTTAAGCTCACACTTCTAATTCTGTGGAATGAAACTATTTATTACATGTTAAAAGCAAACACAGGATACTGCCAGATAATGCAAAGCACAGGGAGCTGAAAGCCCTACTTTATTAAATATTTCCTCTCCCCACCCACATCTCAACCAGCACTGGAAATGCAATACCAAGAACTTGTCCATCATTCATTCCATAATTACACAAGCTTAACAGTACCACATCTACTTATCTAAAACTCCTGAGCTGCAGCAACAAGGCAAGACACATAAACATGACAAAAAGCTGTAATTTCCCATTTGCCCCATTTGTGCACACAAGCCCAGCAATGACCCACAAGGGCACGCAGAAGGCCACAAAATCTACGCATACCTATTGACCTGTCTGAAGGAGTCCAGGCTGACAGCCTGAATTGCAAAACAGCCATTTACCACGCCATCCTCTCTGTCTCCCTGTGAGTAAGCTCTCCAACACTCCCGTGCCTCATTGCTCCACACCAAGATGCATCCAGACACCGCATGCTCTGAGAAATCAGTACATTGCTGGCTGCTATTTAACCTGAACATGTGGCTAGCCCTGAACTCGGCTAGGCACAGCTACCGCTCAGGAGTCATACCTCATATCAGAGCCTGCATTCCCAGCTCTTATTGCTAAATCGGATGCCACCCAGCTGCCACCCCGGCCGGGGGCGGGAGGAGGTAAAGGAGGGTGTGACGCAGCTCGCGCTGCTGCTCGCTCGCCAAGGGAGATCCCAGCACGCAGCCGGGGAACACCGCCGAGCGGAGCCAACGGCCGGGAGCGCGCTCCGCCAGCGACAGGCACCGGCAGCCAGCACCCGTCCCCAAGACAACAGCTGGGGAGCCCGGAGAGGTCGGGCTGCGTGTGCACACACGGATGTGACCTTTACCGGGTTCACCGCCGCCCCACGCGCTGTGTTTACTACAGTCGGTGCCTTCTGGCTGGTGGCGGCGATGCCACCGCCTGTCCCCGCAGCCCAGGGCGGCTCCTCCTTGCCGGAGGGGCGTGGGGAGGAGAAGAAGGCCACTGCTCCGCCCGGGAAGCACGGAAGGAGCAGCCGGACACCCCCTGCGCGCACGGGGACAGCGTCCCGTCTGCCGCAACCGCCCGGACAGCTGGGCCACCGGCCGAGACCTCCGCTGGCTCCCCCGCAAGCTCCCGGTCCGCCCCTTCCCCCCAGCCCCGGGAGAGCAGAACAAAAGGGAACGGAGGGACCAAAAGACAGCAACCCCCTCCCGAGGGTCCCCGTCCGAGGGCAGCGAGAGACACCGCGCCCCGCACGCAACCCTGCCCCAGGGACGTGGCACCGGGCTAGTACGTAAAGGTACAGATATCCCTAAAAAAAAAAAAATATTAGTAGTATTATTATTATTCCTCCGAGACGGCCGGCGCGGCACTCACCCTGCTCGGAAATCAGAGCAAACTCTCATTCACGCTCCCCGCCGTGCCCAGGCCGCCGGAGCCAGG
>VZSE01008984.1:232567-274644 GCA_013398275.1 Promerops cafer
GGCACCGAGCAGCCCCCAGCCCCGCCGCGCGTACCTGCCCCGCGCCACGCCGGCGCCTGGAGCTCGCCTGCGGAGGAGTCCAGACGCCCAGCAGGCAAGACCCTCCCCTGCGCTGGCTGCCTGCGGCGCGGCAGCGGTGGGCACCGCACGCCGCAGTGTCCGCAGCGGGGCTGCGCCGCCCGAGCATGCGAGCTGCCGCGCCGCTGTACCGCGATGCGGTGTGCGGGCAGCCCTGCCCTGCCTTGTGCTGGTCCCTGAGCCCCGCAGAGTCGTTCTCCGGGCTTGGCGAATGTACCGAAACGGTGTCAGCCTCGCCAGTGCTTTGGTGCGATCGTAGGAATCGCTCCGGCGGAGCTCAGTGCGCTCCGGTTAACCGGGGGCTGAAGGCGAAGCCTGTGCCGGGGCACGGCCGAGGCAGGGCTGGGGGCCGCAGCCGGGCAGTGCCTGCAGCGGGCCAGCGGTGCCCACGGGCTGGGCTGGCCGTCTGCAGCCTGACCGCACACATGCTGAGGAGCCCGGGCCCTCAGGGAAGGAAGGGATTATCCTGTATACAGACCCCCACTGTGTCAACACTCTGTGAGGTTGTTAATTATTTAGTAAGTGTATAGGGCTGTAGACCATTGCTCATGCACTGTTTGTTGTATTTTGTGTAGCTTGTGGTTAACCCTGATCTTTTTTCCATAGCTTAAAATATACAGGGAGTATATGCCATCAGAAACCCTTTTATTTCTCATTCCTCTCACCTCCAGTCTCACGGGTTTGGTGATGCAGGGGCTGCCTGAGTGGCTGCTGTGCAGCGTAAGCAATATTATACAATTTTGTAATAGATTTGTCTCCCTCAGCGTGCGCCTCTAGTGCAATGGGGATGAGCTGTGGTTTGCTGCGCAGCATCCTCCAGCGAGCCCCTGGAGAGGGTGGCCCTGTCTCCAGTGCTTATCTCCAGCAGATTTGTCCATTTGCAGCATGGTGATTGATGGCACGTTCTGTGCTCACCAGCATCCCTGTATTTCACGTCATCTCATGCCCTTTGCATGCTGGCTTTGTAACTCTTTTATTTTTTGATATCAAGAATTTATGAATCAAAAGATGGGGGAGTGTGGAGGCTGAGTCAGATCGTGAAAAAGGAAAGCCAAGTGAGAGTGTGCAATTGCATATCACATTTACAAACATGGTTTCATTCATCTCCATATGTTGCTCTTGTTACTACTAATAAAGCTCTGGTTTCTCAGATTGGAACTACCCTGGGAACACTGATCTTCCTAGGGTTTTTTCTCTAGAGTCTCCATAGTTATTTGTGTTACAATATGTTATTTTCCTGATTATGTTTTCATTATATTGAATGCGTTAATATCAGAAAGAATTTGATAATATGAATGTACTTCCCACACACTCCCTCTTGTTCCTATTATTTGATATGCAAAGGAGTGACAGTTTATTTACAGGCAGCAATTTCTTTCCCTCCATACTGGGTAAATTTCCTAATTATAATAACAAAAAAAAAAGCTTTTTTTCTTGAGTGCTTAACCCTTCTTCTTTCTTTCCTCATTTTACTAATGATAGCCAAATCCATCATGGTGATTTTGGAGCTGCAGGAAATGTACCTTTGTCTACTAAAAGATTTCTACAGAAGCTTCTATAGGCAAAGGGAGCCAGAGACGAAGGTCTGCTTTGAGCAGAATGGTGTCTGGGGTTTTCTTCCCCAGCAGGGGGGTACAACTGTGGAGTGTACAGTAATTAATTTAATCCTGCGTTGGGAGAGAAGGAAGAGTGATTGTATTGGGAAAGGGGTTTTTTTCAAGTATCAGATGTAAGATTTAAGCAGCATTTCCAATGACCTTTGTGATTTCTGTTTCAGACAGAAGGCAGCAACCTAGTACAAGGGTATCATTATCTTCTCCCAGCATCGTCCTTTGTTCTCCTTGGGTTTAGCCTGTCACTTCCTAGGGTTTGCCTCTGTCCCTTGTTGGGACAGCAGCACCTCTCACCCGTGACTCTGAGAAGTGCTGTACTAGCAGGTGATTTTTTTTCACTGCTCATTTCACATCTCTGCTGCTCAAGGTCTTTTTTCTTCTTGTGACCCTTCTTATGAGTCTCTCTTTTCTATGTCTTATTTATACTTCAGTATTTCTGCCTTACCAAACATTGTGCTCATTACCTTCCTCCTCACTGTGTTTTGTCCACTCATGTCTTTTCTCTCATTTTTGTTCCCTTTCATATATCTTCTTCTTACATCTCTTCCCCCCCCCCCCCCCCCCCCCCCNTCCCCCCCCCCCCCCCCCCCATGTCATTCTATTTGTACCTTCTCCTGCTCTCTCTTTTCTGGCATCTCATTTCTGTCCACTGCCTAATTCTACCTTCCTCTTGACATTTCTTCTCCAAGCTGTTCCTTTGGTGACTGTCCTTTTCCTCCTTTACATTTACATGTATTTTACTTAAATATTACATATATATATACACATATATTTGCACTTCACATCTTTCACTCTCCAGCTGAAAACACAAAATTACTCATGCTGATAGTCTGATCCTATTTCATCCTTTTCTTAGCACCTGAAATACCCTGCTGCTGCCCATCCTCAAACATATGCATTGGGCAGACTGAAGAATTATGTATGTGAGAAATGTTCCTAAACTGAGATGTGCACTTAAGAAAGCGTCTTGCTCAGGCTGCATTTGAACAGAGCAAATGGTGTGTTCCCACTGACAGTACCGCAGGAGGACTTTAAGTGCCTTGAACTCAAGGACCTAATGACATTCTTTTTACTTTCCTCAGTTTCAGGAGTTTTTTTTGTAAATGAAAAGACTTTAATTTTGAGTGAGGGACACTGCCATATCTTTGAAATATCCCTTGGATGCTGGACTGACCCAAAATAAAACCTCACAAAACATTTTTCTTTTTTCCCTCCAGTTGCTCTGTTTTATGCATTTGTTAAGCCACTTTTGTGCAGCTATTGGAAGAGAAATGCTTTCTCCTCAGAGGAGCTAAGCTCTTCCTCTGAAAAGGGTTCTGTGTGGGGTGAGACTGGGATTTCAGCTTGTTAGCTTCCCTTTTTTCTGGAGCAAGAGGGAGAGGAGAGAGCTGTGACTGCAGGATCATATGCATTGGGTGGGAGATGGAAGAATAGATGCATAATCCAAAAATGCTACATTAACCTCAGAGGGTGGGGGGGGGAGTTGTTTAATAATTTTTCCCTTGACTATCACTGACTACAAACACCATCATTGGGGATCAAGGGCAATCGTTAGATTTTGGTATTTAGATAAGAGTCTTAGTTTAAAAAAAATATAATTTATTATTTAAACTACTTTTTTTTGTTGTTCAAAGAGCTTACTACTAACTGGCTGGAATGAAAACAGCTCCGTCCCACGGATTCCACCTCCGCTTTCTGGCAGCTTACCTGACTCATAAAGAGAGTGGGGGGTTTTATGCCACCTACATGAACTCAACATTTTCCTTTGTGGTGAGACTTAATCACCACCCTTGTCATATTATTTCATCGACCCTCTTGGAGTAGGAATTCTTTACCTTTCAAACCAGCCTTAAAACTTGTTACAAAATAGGGTGGGGATTTTTTCCTGAGGTTGGTGCAAGTACGTAAGTGGGCCAATGCAGCAAGGTTTTCTGTGTTATTTTTTTTTAAATGGCCTTTACCTGAGGACCATGGAAGAGGGTTTCCATTTGCAGCGAACACATCTCTGACACAAGATGTGTCACCTGGAGAGTTGAAATCCATCAGCTGGAGGTAGAGGACCATCCCCCAGGTAATCACAGCAGGTGGTGTGTGCTGAGGGGGAAACTGTGGGCTTTTAGCCACCATGATCAAGGATGGAAGTGGACAGTTTGTCAGAGGCAGTGCCTGTATTAGACGGTCAGGAAAGACAGACCTGCTTTTTGGGCACATCAGATCTCTCCTTATAACCTGTTTGTATAACCTGTGTGACTCTGTCTCTTGTGGGGAGAGAGATCATATGAAGTAGACTGATATTTGTCAAGCAGAAAATAACTGCATGAGAGAAGACTTCAAGGTAGAAATGAAAACACAGAGGTGGCAATGCAATAGGTAGTGTGTACAGGAGGCAATGGAAGAAAGGGTAGGAGAACAGAACCACCCCAGGTTGTTGGGAGTTACAAAGAGGACATGAGTTATGCTAGAAAGCTGGAGCAGAAAAGCATGTGACATTTTTTCTGAAGAAATTCTTGAATGAGGTAGGGGAAGGGCAGAAAGGAAGGTATTCTGGAGCTCAGCACTTAAAGATAAAACCTAGCGTGAAGAGAGGCCAGGGAGGGCATTTGGTAAGAGTCTCCTCATTTCTCTATCACAAAGACAGATAGAATCAAGGAACAGGAAGGAAAGGGGAAAATTGAAAGGACTTAAGTGAACCATTGGTAAATATCAGTGAAAGAAGCATAGGGAAAGGAAGCTGCTTCCACGTTGACAGAAAGGCAGAAGTCCTCTTTGGGTCCTCTGGGGGACCTGTAAATTGACTGAGTAACAAGTGGGGTGCTACAAGACAGGAGATAGAGAACATCCTGTCAGGAAGGAGCTGATATAAATATAGGCTGTTTTCATTCTTGGTGTGTTTGTCTCAAAATGCACTGCAGGTGCAGCAGCTCTGCCCTGAAGATATGGAGGCTGCAGCTGTCTTGACCTTCCAGTACCACCCTCCTCTTTCTCACGTGCCAGAATTAACCCCCTATTGTCTCCTCTCCTGCACTGTGGGTCCTCAGCCCAGCTCCAGTCATCTTCCTTATCGACTGCAGCTGCCTGGTAACTGGGACACAACTCAAGGAAGGGACTTAGCAGTCACCTGCAAAGATATGCTTCTGGAAGCAGAGGCACTAATGAGCTCTGTGGAGGCAGTGTGCTGGGAGAGGCATCAGCACAGAGGGAGAAGAGCAAAGGGTGAGCACTTCATCTGAGGAAGAAACAGCTTGGGAGACTATCGGACTAAAGCAGTGGGGAAACTAAGGGCATGGAAAGCTCAGGAGGAAAGTGAATGTGGGAGGATGGAGCCAAGGATGGTTAAAAATAACAGTATTGTACAGCTAATATGGCACTCCACTGGCATTTTAAACCTGCTGCCTTTGAAAACCCTTCTGAGTTTTGAAAAGCAAGCTTTACATTTAATTGTTCTAGTTGCTACTGACCATCCACGACCACTGTCATTTTGTCCAGCAGCCCCCATTTTCTTCAGTGCTGGTCTAGTGGTTGCAACCAAGTCTTCAGCATATTGCTCTTTGCATCCTTGTCTGATGTAAGTATTGGTGTATCCCCAACTATACCTGATTTCTCTGGAAGGGAGATGGTGTTTTTTAGCTTGCATCAGCGTAGTGACTAGCACACTAAATCCATGCAATAACAATGCTATCACAAATTAGAGATAAATTAAAACACTATTCACAAGCAATTTGTACAATGTGGAATTTGGGCATGGGCTAACTTGACAGCCATTTATTTTAAAGTTTCTGGAGAGCTGCCAGTTTTTCAACCCTGTGGCTGTTCAAAGTACTGTGTTAGCTTCTGTATGAATACCACATGTGATACAGGACCAAGTGGCAACAAACCTGCTGGGACTTTGAACCTCCTGGCACTTTTAAGAGATGTAAGAAAAAGAAGGAAGGAACAATAAATAAAAGAATAAAGGAAAGAGAAGTACAAAGTGAAGGACATCTGTGCATTTTGATAACAATGCTTCAGTAGCACAGCACCATAGAAAAATGTTGCCTGGTTAATGTAGAGCAGCACTTGCTATGCTGAAGCCACTTCCTAGAATTTTTATAATATCAAGTTTTGTCTTTGAAATATGGAAGGAATGTATTTCTTTGTCTTTCTCCCCTCCTCCCTTGCCTTTATCCTCCCACTTCCAAGGATGTAAATGAGGTTCCCTCTCATCCCCAGTGTAAATTTATTCATGAACATTTTAAAATGGTTTATTGTCAGTTCTTGTTTCAGAGTTTACTTTTACCTTCAATAACTCCTGTGTCTTCAGTATTTGTCCCTATCTGTATCTGGAGAAAAGCCAGCTTGCTTCTTCAGGGGAGCTTTGCCAGAGCTGGTTGTCCCAGCCCTGCTTCTCTCCTCTCCTTCCATCTAACAGACTCTCCATTTTCCTGTTTCCTACAGAAGATGACCTCTAATGCTCAGAGGACTCTCTGCCTGTGGTAATGTGATCTGGTGGCAGCAGCAGAAAAAAGTGTCAGCAGTCTTGGATGGTGTTCCCAATCCTGTTATTGAATGATGCGAGATCTAGGGAAGGACATTTATCTTTGTTTCCCTGCAGGCTCCAGTAATAATCACACATCTCTGTTTTACAGTGAAGTTGCTTTTACCATGCCCAATTAATTATTAATACACACATTTCAGTATTTTCAGTATCCTGTAGCAATGAAATCAGATGCTGTGCCACTTGCTGTCCTTTAGCTTGTGGCATGGGATGCAGTCCTTTTGGATATACCTGTCTGGTACCCCACCTCCTGTGTTTACACTCTGTGTTCCCAGGCACCCAGGCTTTGCCACCATTATAAAGCAGCTTTCACATATCCCCAACTTTTTGATTGCATGCTTTCTGCTATTTTTTCTGAAACCATTTTCAGGACTTGCTGAAATGTGAGTAATGTAACTGGGAAGTGATGATTGAAGTGAGAGACTCATTTAGAAGGAGTGTCGGTCATGATTGATTACAGCTGCACACATCATGCCCTTGCCTGACACTTTCTCGCCATGTAGGGGGAGAGTTGATGGTGGTAACATCCAGGTCTGTTGAGCATACATGCCTTAGACCCATATGCATACCTTGAAGGTTGTTAAAAGGTTTTGTTGGTTTATTTTATCCATGGCACTGAGAATATGTGGTTACACCTACATTGTGATGTACCTATCAGATCACTCATAAAAGTCTTAATGACCTTGGTCTGGTCTTCAGCCTAATATGGCCACATAGCTTTCCCCTTCAGCATGGGTTTATGTCCAAGTTATTATTCCCAGTCAGTGTGGTTTGGCCAAAGTACACATTTTGGGGTAGAATCTCAGCTTTTGTTTCTTTTTGCTACATCAATTATATGTGGCATTGGAAAAGGGTTACAGGAACCTGCTAAAGCCTGGATGTGGGATGTGTAGGAGAAAGAGGTGCTGCATGTGTCTGCATTGGTTCCCACATAACTCCCACCTTAACTCGGAGCAGCTCTCATCTCTTGGGGAGGCTTCTTCTCCCTCTCCCACCCACTCTCTCCCTACAGCCTGCAGGTGTTGGGCTGTAGCTTCTCTCCTATTTTTGGCTGAATGTCTGAATTAGCACATTTTTAATGGATGCCTTTTTCAGCACTTATGAAAATAGTCTAGATTTTTGATAATTCTCCATTACTCCATAAAATGCATAAAAATAGTTTGCTTAAATGTGGTAGCAGTTCTTTAGGCTTATTGTCATAACTAGTTTAGAGACGATGGCTTCACTGTAGAAGGAGTTATTTAGATATAGCAGCCTTAGTGAGTTTTTGCTCTTCTCCTTTTCCAGAGAAATTGAAATTATTTGGATAAAGAGCAAGTGATTTTCATTTTTGATACAGCACAGAGCAATTTATTTCAAATCTGCATTTTTTATTTTCAACAGCATAGGGTTTCATGGAATAAGTAAAGTACCTTTCTTCCATTGGTATTACGGACTCCAGTCATCTATGATTTTGGTTCTCACACCCATCACCAATAGTCTTTGCAAACCACCAAAAAGATACATAGAGCTTGTGATGCTTCGGCGCAGTGGAGCTGCTGTGATGTCTTGCTCCTTCTGCCCAGCAGGATTGTCCCAGGTCAGTTGGACATCAGCTGCCCTTAATAGTTAGCAGGCTCTGACCTCTCCCTTCTTCCAGAGCAATTTTGCTGAGTTAGTCTGAGGATGGGAGCTAAGCTCTGCAACTGGGCACGGGGTAGCTGCTGACAGGTTGGCTCCCAGTGGGTCCAGTTGAGTTGAAGTGGGATATGAAGGGAAAAGAAGGCTGTTGATTGAGGAAAGGATTCATGGCAGAAGCAGAAAATCCTGATGATTCTAAAACTTGGAGAGGAAGCTCATGCTGCATTTTATGTGTGAGGTTTTGAGTTATTGATAAAACCTCGGGAAGGAAGTGAGCCTGCTTGTGTTCTCTGTTGGACTCTGTTGGGCTTCCTGAAGATGGTTGTGATAATACAGAATCGGAATGCTCCAAGTTGGAAGGGACCCACAAGGATCATCAAATCGAACTCCTACAGCTTTCTCTGAAACCCTGACACTCTGTGGGAAAGCTGACTGGAGTGTAATTGTAGCAGATGCTGGTACTGGGTATACCCCACATGCATTTAACAGGTATCAATCCATAGAAAACATCATTCTTCTTTTTGTATTTATTGGATACTTGCTCAAGCATGTAGATCAGAGCTATCCCAAAGCAAGTATACGAGTACTCTTACAAAGAGCAGATAATAAAGCTTTTCTAAGTACTCCTTTATTAACAGTAACAAAACCTTGATAAAATAGGAAGTCTGATGTTTGTACAGTACTGAGCCTTTGGGATTCCAGTGGAAATCAATGTCAGCTGTTGGTGCTGAGCATCTCTAAACATTGTACTTGTGCTTTCAGACCTGTGTTAAATCCCCGTTGACTTCCTACACTCTTTTAATCAGCGTAAGGACTGCAGTATTTAGTCTCCTGACACTCATTCTTCTTGCAACATTGTCTTTCTGTTCCTCTACTTGACTCATGGGTAAGATTTTATTTTCTTTAAAAATTCAATGTATCTTTTCTGCAGAGAGCTCTGATGTAGGGTCCTGCTTCTTACTTTTTAGGTAATAATACAAAATCTCTGACTGGTATCTCTACAGCCCTGTGAAGTACTTGCAACTTGGGCAGAAGTAGCACAAGAAATGACAGCTGTTACTAGTGATTAAAAATGTGCTTTCTAAAAATCATAAATTGAAATTATAGGAAAGAATAGAAAAGATTACTGTAGTATTCTGTACAGAACTCCCAAGCAATGGGTTAACACAAGCAAGTTAAGTATCAGTCAAAGAGCATGGACACAGTGCTCTGTTCTGCTTGTATTTGTTCTAAAGGAATCTGAAGATCTATGTGAGCATCATGTGTCTGTGTCAGGGACTGAGTTTGTAGCATTTCTCTTTGACAGTGAGCAGAGGTCATCTTCAGTTTTAACCTACAGTCACAGTCCTCTGTTCACTAGAAAACTGCAGGTGTATATCCAACTTTGAAAGCCAATTAAATGAAAACTTTACAGGAACAGAGAAAGTGCAGCAGAGCATGTGGAACTGAGGATGGGGTCTTAGTACTGGTACTGGATTACTTGGGAGGAAACCTAGGATCTCAAAACTGTTTTCTGCACCCCTCCACCATTGGAAGAAATCAGGCATTTCAGATTAGTTTACCTTATTCTCGGAAATTCTCCTCCTCCCTACTTCAAAGCAAGTATTACCTCATCATCACATGCTAGACAACATACCAAGGGAAAAATTCTCTCCAGACCAAAATATGACTATCAGTTTTTGCACAAGGCAACATCACCAATGTCTCACAATGACTCATCATGCTTCTGATCTGCTTTATACCTGAGGCAGAGCTTGCTACCAAATAATCGCAAATATTGTTTGTTTTCTCAACTATTACTATATAATGACACCTGACAGATGAACAAGTTCTTGTATAATAGTAGATGGCCATACATAATAAAAGGAAGAGGATTTGCAGTTTGCAGGAATTCTCTTTTCCAGTAACAGTCATTTGTTGACACCTGGTAATTTGTAAACTATATGTACCAGATCTTACAAGCATTTCAGTGCAGGTGAATCCATTAGAAAACCTTTTCCTTTTGGTGGAAACATTCCCTAATTTGTTGCCCTTTGTGTTTCAAAGAAAATAAAACAAAAAGCAGCAGCTAATTTCATTTATTATTTCTTGGCTTGCAGGACTAAAGCCAAGTATTCTTTCTTTTATATAGTAGGAGAAAATGAGGAAAGGGGCAATAATTGGACAGAACAGACAGGACATTCCTATTTAAGGGGCAGAACTATCAGCAGGTGCCCATTGGCTCTCATTTGCTCTAGCAAGGATGAAAGTAGAACATCAGAAGATTAACAAATATCAGAATTTCAGATGTCCAAAAGATGAGAGCTTGAGTGTTTCCTACAAATGTTTAATTTGTCACCAAAACCTCCTAAGAGCAAAATGCTGATTCTAGAAATGTAGCTTGGTTGACTAGGAAATTACAGAAGGGGCATGGAGATTTACAATGGGTGCCCCAGAGCTCATCATAGCAAGGACAGCTTTCAGAAGAAAAAAGAAAGTAAAAGAAATCCAAGTGCTGTTTCCAGCGCTGCATGAGGAGAGGTCCAAAAAGCCAGCTCACAGTCCACCCACGGTCACCCATGCACACTGCTGGCAGCAGCTTGGCACTGGTCCTACAGACTCAGCAGCAAGGCCAAAAATGAACAAAAATCTTGCAGGAGCTTCCCTGTTTGTCTCCCTCCATTTATATATCAAGCCTGGGGAAAAGAGACAGCATCATGTTCCACGTGGGATTTCTCAGCAGGGCTCCTCTCCCATTTCAGATCTGAGAGACTGTGGTGATTTGTATCTTTGAATATGTTTTTCCGTTCACTTTCCTTTTAATGATGCTGAAGAAAGGAGTGTCAACACAAAGGAAGATGTATCTGTCACTCCGCACCGCTCTGGTTTCTGGCAGCAGTCAGGCTGGTGCTTGGATCTGGCTGGAAAAATTACTGTGGTTGGTTTTGTTGTTAGTTTGCTGAGGAAGGAGAAAACTGCCAGCACTGATAACTAATTTAACTCAGAGCATACAAAGCCATAAAGAAAAAAATGTTCCCAGAGATTTTCCTCAAATACCTGAAACTTTGCAAATGTGCTGCTTGAAAGTGCCTTCTCTTGCATGGCCATACCCTGTTTCCCAGGGACCTCAGTGGCTTGGACCTGGAGATGAACACCATCTCTTCTTAGGGGTCCATGTGGGAATCGTGGGCTGCAGTATCCCATGGGAAATGTCTGTCAAGGGAACACAGCTCATAAAGTGTGTTCTACCTAGATGCAGGCTCTAAAAGTCACAGAGTGGATGAGGTTGGAGGTGCCTCTGGCAAACATCTAGTCCAGTCCGTGCTCAGAGCATTCTCAGAAGCTGTGGGCTTCTCAGAGCCATGTCCAGTTAGATCTTGAGTATCTCCAAGGATGGAGATCCTGCAACCTCTCTGAGCAACCTGCACTCAGTGCTTGGTCTACCTCACAGTAGAGAAGTCAATCATGCTGGTAACACTTCCAAAATAAAAACCAATAATTATTAACCTCTTCAGGTTCTCTCTCCAACTTTTTTTTTCCTTAAGGAAACAAAAGTATGCAATTATTTTTATAAAAGGGAACCATTCTTTTAAAGGTCACTTTTTTGTTTTCATCAACAAACTCTCCACATGGACACTTTGGGAATAATCCCACTACTTCTGTCTCTTCTGTCTTTATGCACCTGCTGTGGGTTGCATTGCACTGTTGACAGAAGGGTTGGTGATACTGTTGCCCATTATTATTTATTTAGCACCTGGCAAATGCACTCAGGCCCTGCATGCTAGGCTCTGCCCAAATAAACCATAAAGAACACAACCTGTTTTCAAAAAAGGTGTTATTTACCTGTTAAACAGTCATCTGCAAAGAAATGGGTGGAGAGAAGCACAAGCTTTTGTGCTAATCTCTGAACTTCAGCATCGTTTCCCCCATTGCAGCCGTACATGGGAGAGGAGCGAGATCTGCGCTGGGCTACCCAAGGGTATTAACTGGTCAAATGGACAGAGATGTCCTGTAGATGTGGCCTGTTCTTGAGCCCTGTAAAACCACTCTGGTGCCTGTTGGGCTCTCTATTCATTTTTTAAAAGCTGCAGTAGAAGTGCACTTAAGAATTAATACATATTTTAGAAGGACATACTTTTCTAAAAGCTTAAGAAAACTCACTTGCATTTTTCAGTTGTGGTGTTTTTCAGTCAGGAAATGAGCTCAAAAGAAAAAGGAGCAAGTGCACAGTTATTACTTCTTGTAGAAAAATCATTTTCCATTGAAAAGGCATATTTTCAAGTCTACAAACAGAGCAATAGGGGATTTCTTTTCCAAATACTGCTTCCCAAATAGAGAAAAAAAGGAAGAAAATTTGTGATTTCACCAGAGGAAGAAAATGTGGTGTTTAAGGGGGCAGGTGTCAGTTTTGAAAGGTGTCCAGAACTTTTGGGGCAGTCCAGCACTTGCCCTACCACTCGGAAGAATGCCAGAAAAAATTAAGAAAGGACATGAGGTGTCAGAGTCAAAAACTTAGCACATGAAAATCATGTCTTTGGAGAAGAAACTGCTTTTCTGGAGCAGAAACCCAGCTCTAAGGACACTAGTGCTGACTTCGGTTTCTAGACAGGAGGGTGTTTTGGAGGGCTGTCGCGGAGACCTTTCTTCCCCACTCCACAGCATCCCAAGCAATGCCAACCTGCCTTTGCAGCTGGGCATAGCCCTACTTGAAACGCCCAGTGTTGCCCCTTGCCCAGTGCTGCCCCTTGCCCAGTGCTGCCAGACGATGTGTGTCCCAGAGCCCAGCCCTGGTGCCTCGTCGGGCAGGGCAGCCAGCAGTGGCCCTGCTGCTCGCTGCGGGCGGCAGGCAGCATCACGGAGGCTGATTGGGAGCCATGGCGGTTTCGCGCATGATTTGGAAGCAGGAGCTGCTATCCACTGAGGTGTGGGTGGGCACGTAAATCCAGCCTCGGGATCAAAGATGTCTCCTCCCACAGGGAGCAACTGGGAACTTCGTACAGACTTGGCTGCAGCAGTGCTGCTGCATCTGGCTCTGATTGCAGATGGAGAAATCAGAAGTCTCACTCACTCTTTCCCGTGGAGGAGAGGCACGGCTGAGCATGCAGCCACTGCCTTGGCACAGGCACTGTTTAGGTCCTTCTCTGATACTCAGAGTGTACAGACCATATGTTACATCCCAGCTTGCTCTCTTCTGTTTACTTCTATCCATTTTCCCATGTGCCATCAGGCCCGGAGCTCTTTTTTCTCTACTAGTCTCTCTTGGCCAGCAGACTGTAATTCCTAGGTCATCTTCAAAGGAGGTGCAGAGCAGTAAAACCCAAGCCCTGGGGTGATGCTCTAAGCTTATCCTCCAGCAAAACCTGGAGGAGCCTTGTCTTTCAAGGGAGCATTCCAATTGTTCTCTGAAACACAAAGCCAATTACCAGGTTGCAACACAGTTATTCCCCTTGGCCCATGAAGTAAAGCACATGTAAATTTGTAGTGTAGGGGAGGCACACAGTTTTTTCATGGGTTTACATACTAGTTTTTTGTTACTGCACTTCTGGATGAGAGCAGTCAGCTGCAGGATATGGCTCTGCATGTTGTGACCTAATGAAGAAAAACTCAGAGGGAGGATCAGGCATCTTTGATGTAAACTGTCCAGCAAAGGCTTGCTCCCTCAAAAGCAAAAAGCATCAAATAGCAGGAAACAATTTTTTCCATCAACATGTAGCCCAAAAGCACTTTGCTTTTTGACTCCTTTCCACATTTCTGTTTCTTGGCCAGGTGATTCCTGCCACCTCCTCTAAACTTTTCTACTCTCTGGTATTTTTTGATAGCAAATGTGAATATTGATATATTCCTGTAGCTCAGCTAGCTAGCTTAAAACTATATTATTTTTTATATTTCACTGGAAAACATGGTGTCAAACAATAGCCACAGAAATGCAAGCACCCTCAAAATAAACCTCTGTCTACATGCAAATAAGAAATTGTGGTTTATTAATAAACCAAATGTGGTTTATTGGAGATTGTAAACCACATAAAATGATTTTGGCCAGTCTCATGTAAAGATGCCTGCAGTGATACCTTGCAACAGTCTTGGGCCCATTCCAGTAAGATTTTATTTAATCCATGCTGCAGCTAGTGTTTTCTTTGGAACTGCAGTGTTCTTCTCAGAAGGATGTTCAGGCTCCATCTCATTTTTACTAAGTAGTCACCAATTAGGCTTGTGTTCAGAGATGCTGACAAGGCCAGTGCTGCAGGTATTTAAACAGAAAACAACAAAAAGCCATACACAAACCAGAGAACTTCTTGTTGGCAGTTCAAAAATGCTCACGCAGGGTCATGGGCTATTTGTCTCAGATTCTGAGCTGTTCCTTGCCTCCAACTCAGACTCTCTAATCTTGCAGAACAATTATTCTGTAGAAGGTCAAAAAATAATTAATTTTTTTTTATGTTCTCTCCAAGCAGCTCCAAGACGCAGCAAAAGAGCTCTCAGGATGCCAGAGCCAGCGAAGTCAACCTCAGCCCCCAAAAAGGGCTCCAAGAAAGCCGTGACAAAGACCCAGAAGAAGGGTGATAAAAAGCGTCACAAAAGCAGGAAAGAGAGCTACTCCATCTATGTCTACAAGGTGCTGAAGCAGGTCCATCCTGACACCGGCATCTCCTCCAAGGCCATGGGCATCATGAACTCCTTCGTCAATGACATCTTTGAGCGCATTGCTGGAGAAGCCTCCCGCCTGGCCCATTACAACAAGCGCTCCACCATCACATCCCGGGAGATTCAGACAGCCGTGCGCCTGCTGCTCCCAGGAGAGCTGGCCAAGCACGCGGTCTCAGAGGGCACCAAGGCTGTCACCAAGTACACGAGCTCCAAATAGCCGGACACCCCCTCTGCAATGGGACTGTCGAGCACCGGGCCCTCCACGCAAGCGCAGGTCGGCAGCCATGGTCTGGATGAATGGTCACAGCTATTATCCACAGCAATTTGCAGCCTGGGGATGGGCGTGAGAAGCTGCCCAGAAGAAGAGGAGAGAGCAGTCTGGATGTCAGCTGATTTTCATAGTCTGTTCAGGATGTGGAAAGGATTTGTCAAGACTGGTAGTGGAGGCCCCTGCTTTTACATCTCATTCAAAGAACTGACCAACCATAGTATGTCCAGTCTCCTCTGTGCTTGGCAAACCTTCATGTTTGGCACTGGGAGGGGGACTGGCAGCGGCAACACAGCAACACCATCCCTGAAGTCTTCCTGTTTGACTGCTTTCTCTCAGTCATCTGACATGGGTACTGAAGAGTCAGTGCTGCATCCCCTCTCTCAGAGCCTAGTGTGCAGTGGCTCAGCCCACCCTGTGCTGGCAGAAGTGGCATCAACAACTACCAGGCACATATTGATTCAACAGCTATCTGTGCTTGACAGCCTGTTTTAAAGAGCAAGCCTGGCAGGCAGGCAGATGCCCACGTTGATACCAAGCACTAATCCTCCTCCTTGCTCCTGATGCATGAGCCATGGAGCAAAATGAGGGTGCTGGTGCTGGTGCTGCCCACTGCCTCCCACCTTGTGCAGAGGTGGAGGGATGGACAAGGTGGGATGTTGAGAATGGGTCTCTATCTTTCCTGGCTGCTGCTTTGCTTGCCTTAGGACTTGCTTTGGCATGCAAGACATTGCTAATTCTGCTGCTTTTCAGAGGCTTCTCCTGCCTTGAGGCTGCCAGGGTGCTCTCTTCCACTGTAAGTGTGGGCAAGATGGGATGGTGCCCATGGGAGTCCCCTCTCCTGTGAGCAGTAGGGTGGTGCAGGACAAACAGCACAGATGTTTTGGGCAGGGACTGAGGATTTGGGAAGGCATCTGGTGTGGGAGCAGAGGTGGCTAGAGCATTTTGAGGGCTGAGAGGAAGCTGGCTCTCTGGGATCACTGCAGGCAGCCCAAGTGGCCCTGCCCTCCCTAATTCATTCAGCAGTTAGAAAGCAAAAACAAAATTGGGGGCTGAGTGGATATATAAGGACACTTGCCTGCATCCCAGATATTTAAAAGATTAAATAGTTTTAAACTACTTCAGATATTCCCCATATCTTTTCAAAGTCCACAGTAAGGTAAGCAATAATAAAACTGTGATAAAGCCATAGAGGTTAAGGGAGGAATGTCTTGGTTGCAGGTTTATCTTGCCCAGACTGCTGGATAGCAGAAGGGCCTGTGTAGAACTGGTGTGAAGTTGAAACTTCCTACTCAAAACACAAAATTAGCCAACATTAAAAAAAATCAAAGTCTCTGGTAGGCAGTAACACTCAAATAAAAAATATTCGTGTCTAAAATAACAACAGCTTTCTGCAACTTATTCTGTAAATAAAAGGAGCAGCAAGGAAATAGGATCCAGAACTAAGTGCAGATTCTCCCTAAGCTTCAAGACCTTGTTTTTAATTAAAAGATAAATTCGTATCCCATAATAGCAGCCATGCAGTACATTTCTATCTTTCCCCTGCATTTATCTCTATCCTATTTCTTTACACTTTGAGAGTGATTGGGACCTTTGACAAATTTATGTTGCTTTTGGAGCTGTAGGACTCTGCAGCTCCAGAAGATTCACATTGCAGTAATTTTTCCAGTTGGTCTGAGGAAAGGACTGCATAGCCCTCCTCAGAAACCTGAGAGCAGCCTGGGGTCTCGTGTGGTCTCTGTGCAAGAGTGAAGGTCAGTTTGTTTATGGGCTGCTCACACACCCCTGCTTTGGGTGTGAGCACCCCACCCTTGAAAGGGGGCTTTCCTCCCCCGCTCTGCTCAGCAATACCACACAGATGTGTTTCATGGCCTAATGCCAGCAGGAATCTCTGCTGATAGCTCTCAGAAAGAACAAAACCCAGCTCCCTGGGTGCCAGCACCCACAAGGGGCAGCTCCCAGCAGCAGCTGGATTCAGTATCAGTAGCATTGGTAACCTGGGCCTCTTGGCCAGGACACTTTGCAGGTGACAGCTCAGTACTTCCTTTTGTTTCCAATGAAATAATCAAAATCAGACGCCAAAGATTGACATGTACCTGCAGTGGGCCTAGGGCCACCATCCTTGATGCCTCTGCCACAAGAAATCCAGGCACTGGATGATGCATCAGGGGGACTGTTGGGAGTGAAGGGCTGGATGGCATTGCTGGAGCTTTCTACTTCTGTTCCTATGAGCTGCAGGTCAGAATTCATCCCCTTGGGGAGTTCTCTTGAAGGCAGGAATTCAGAGGGGAATGAACCCGCTCCAGTCCAAGCAGTGTGTTTGAGCCAGCACACACATCTCCCAGGACTACCTGGCACAGCCTCTAAACCCTCACTCTTTTGCACAGAGCAGAGTCCCACTTTAGTCTCCACAGGCTGCAAGAAATCAGGAAAATACAATGAGGTGTTGGCCCTCCAGGGTCTCCTGGGCAGCTCAGGGAGCCAGGAATGAGGCTGGGCACTCAGACGAGAGCTGCTCACTCCATACTCACACTCAGAGTACTGGTCCCATTTTCTTCTGCCACTGTTGTCATTCTCCATTTTTGGAGATTGTTTAAGAGAGAGGAGAACTAGTGATTTAAAGCTACAAAAATACTTGAAGGCTTAAAGAAGATTTTTATATTGTCTAAAGCCAAGTGACTGAGACCGATCATGTCCATGCATTTATAGTTTAGGTTGTCCTTTTATGGATCATTTGCTCTTCACTGTCCATTTGTATTTTTTTTTTCACTCGCTCCTGACAATATGAGGCACAGGACTGAGGAACTGATCCATGTTAAAACAAACCTTTTTTTTTTTTTTCCTTTCTTTCAAGCTTTGTTTTAACCTTGTTCTGGTGGCTGCTCTGTTCTGTCACTGTTGTACAGATATTTGTGCCAGCAAAGGGAAGGGATGATCCAGGAAAGACTAGGCTGGTATAAGCTAGGACTGACACAGAAAGCATTTGGGAAGTTAATGTACAGAACACCATCCATAGCAGTTAAATAGGAATTAGTTTGAATGTGATGAGCTTGGGCTGAGCCTTAATATTAGAGGCAATAGAAGGTGGTCTAAAAGTTCAAGGATTGATTGTCTACTAAGTAATCTGAGGTGTGACATACTTCACAGTTTCTTAGTAAGGAAGTTTGCTGCAGAAGATGGATTCTGCACTACAGGATCTGTGCTTTTAAAGAATACATACTTCCAGCTCTGGAATTGAGAAAATGTTTTAAAACTGAAGAGAATAGCCAAGCCCCACTGTCCCTACCTGATTCCTACTGCAGTCCCAGAAGCACCTCTGGGCCATGCCTGTGTTTTGCCAATTAAAGTAAATCAACTGAAGATTGAAAGTTGGAAAGGAAGATGAAAAAGGTAATACAGCCTTGATACTAACCTCATATTAACCCCAAGGATATCACTGCACTGAGTTATTGTACAATTTAAAAGAGAAAACAAGCTGCTATAGATCTTCTGATTTTCCACCCTGCTTCCCTAGAGGGGCCTAAAGTCCATCTCCCTTTCACAGCAGAGTTCAACCCATAGAGGAACTGAATGGCCACCTGCATGGAGGCTTGCCCCTGCTCAGGACAGACAGGTTTTTAGTCAAGAATGGGGAAAACAAGCAAAAACAAGTGTGGAGGATGAGTGCCTGTCCTGGATACAACTGAGTCCCACAAAGGGGACCTGCCCCGTGGAGTGGTGTGGCCTGTGCACCCTTCACTCTGGTGACAGGCAGCCATTTGGGCAAGTCCTGCCACCCCTGGAGCAGAGTTTGGCATGGCCTCTGCACAGCCCTGAGCATTTGTTCCATCATAGCATTTCCTGACGGTTTACATCCAGATCAAATTGATTACAGGAAAAGGAAGAATGGGAACTGAGTAATAAAAATCATTTACTGACAGAATTTGGAGAGTTTCCTGGGACAACCACCTGGGGAGCAATCTTTCATGCTTACTCCGTGCATGGTATCTCTTGGGCTTATGTACACAGAATTTTTCTGACAATAAGTGTTACATCAAGTATGATCCATGTTATATTGCTGCTGGGTTATGACCTTAGAGCTAATTGCCTGCTTTCTGTTACATGTCTAAATAAAATGTAACTTCCAACCTGTTGGAAGTCAATGGTACCCAGCTGTTGTGGTATCTTTGCTTCTGCCTTATCACTAGTGTTCCCCCAAGCCCTGCATTTCTCCTTCTCCATGGTGTTTCCTCCAGGTCTGGGATGACAGCAACCACCCTTCCAGGAGAGATGGAGCACAGCTGATCCTGAGCCTGACAGAGGTTCAGTCACAAACCAGAGGAGCCCCTCACTGAAGGGATACCACAGGCTGCCACTGTGAGTCCCCATGGGGTGTCACTCAACCCAAACATGAGTGCAACATTAACATCTGTTCTTCTCAAGCCCTTCCAATGATCTTGTCCCAGGCAGAGCTGAGCCTGCAATATGTCCTTGCCACAGTTCTGCTTGGGGTGTGCTCTGCCTGACACCCATCATTTACCCCCAAGCAGGAACAGTTTGGACTGAACAATGTGAGATTCTGTGCCTGAAGAAGAGTTTTATGCACCTTCAGAATTTCTGTTAATCTGAGTTAATAATTGCTAATGGTAGAAACATCTTTTCTTGGACTCTGAGAAGTTTATAGGCAACAAACATGAAATGAGATGTAGCATCTGAAAACCCCAGAAAGAAAAACATTTTCCCTTTAAAGAATGATTGGTAAATACACTCCAGTGAAACACTTACCTGCTGGACATCAGCATCATAAGGCATTCACTGGAGTGAGAAATGCATGTGCCATGCTGGACACTGCTGGAGAAACAAGTTAAGGCTTCAGATATGGCATATAACAGAAATCAGAGCTAGAAATGTTTCTAGTGTCTCTAAAGAAATACAAGCTTAACATAATTGGGAAAATCAGTATTTAGAGGAAAAAATCCCAACTTATAACTAGTTGAAGTATTTATTTCCAAGGAAATAAATTTTGCTACTTGTACTGATTTCCATTTTGATACCCCTTTCCAGAGACACACCCACAGTGCACTTTCAAAACAGAGCTGACACCAAGGTATCACGAAGACTCAGACCAGGTTATAAAAGGTAGAGCATAACCCTATGGTCATGCTTCTCCAGGATGTTGGGAGATAACTTTTTTTAAAAATTATCCAGTTTTTATCTAATAATTACTGACTGGTTATTCAAAGATCATTAATTGGACTCAGGGGCCAGATGAATGTGGCTGTTGGCAGAACCAAGTAGAGTAACTCAGGAACATCAAAATAAATGATAAGAGGATGAGATTTGGATTAAGATGAGCAGCCCTTCTTTCAATGAGTAGCCCACCTATAGAGCCTTTGCCAATGGCTGTTGAAGATGCTAGAATTGGCTCAAGGACAAACTATTACTTCAAGGAGAAAAATTCTTTAAGTCTTGCTAAACACTTACAAACTATGCTGAAAAATATTATAGGCTGAGAGAATACAGAAAGGAGGCAACTGTATGTGTCTGTCCTATTCCTACAGTCTTTCTTGCCTATTCTGTCACAGCCACAGCTGGAAACAAGATTTTGGGTTGGATGCACCAAAGGGCTGGTCCAGGTTGTCTCCGTACACACATGAACGGATAAAGAGTTTCAGGCAGTTTTCTTAGGCCTATGGAGCTTAGAACTAAGCATAAAAGAAAGTTTTTTACTTCACTTTTCTATGTGGCTCCTGCACTTGCTTTGATGGTTATGTGGATTCTGTTACATGAAAGATGTAGCCAAAACAAAAGATGTTTTGTTTCTAAAATAGTTAGGGTTAATAAACACAGATGTTGTGAGAACGCAGAACGAAGCTTTTGCTTTCTCATATAATGGAAAGCTGTTCTTAAAAACATTTCCCATTTTCTCCTTTGAAGCAGTTGATTTAAAAAAAAATACACCATTCCCTGCCTTTTAATGTCCATAATGCTAATTCTATCCCCTGGGAAAAAAAAAAANAATTCATTCAGAAAAAAAATTCTTACATATTTAACTGTCTTCTAATAAAAGAAGAATATTCTAATAGTAATAGAAATGGGAAGATTTGTAGGAATGAGAAAGGAATGGCAGTGGGTGGGTGTGAGGCACCAGAAGGGACCAAAGGCAGGAGAAGACTGTAAGTGAATGCTGCTAGGGTGACAGATGCTGGTGGGAACTCGCTGAGGAGCTCACCAAGATGCCAGCACACACAGTGTGCTGCTGTTTGGCAGACAGGAAATGAAGGGCAGGAAGTGAATCCTGGTAACTCCCAGGGGTGGAGCAGGATGGACAGTGTAGTTGCTAGCAGAAAAGGTACAAAAGGCACATCCAGAGCCAGCACATGTCACCAATTCAGGAGCAACACAGGAAATGAGATGCAGACATGAGGACATCATCCCTCATGCTCCAAGTAGTAGCAAAGTTGGACACACATACCCTGCGTGCTGGTCAGACAGCTTGGATACAGCCATCTCATGAGGGTGCAGCTTTAAAATAACTTCATCTGCCAATCAGGAGACAAAGTCACCCTCCTATAGGGATTTGTGTTCAGTTTGCTGCACTGTAGCTGCTCATCAATCATTTGGGTACCTCCAGCCTTGGGGCAGGAAAACTTTCTCATCTTCTGGACACCTATCTCATCTTCTGGGCACCACTCCCATTTATGGGCCATTGAACCTCCTCCTAATCAGGTGTGGAGAGCATTCTTTATACAAAGCACAGCCCTATTTGCCAAGACTCAGAAAAATGTCCAGCACAACTTTTCAAATAAAACAGGAGATGTTTCTGACCTAATCTGCCCCATGGACTCAACATATTCTGGTGAATACCATGCCTGCCTCTGAAAAACTCACTCCAGATGGGAGAGCTATGAGTGCAGTTGATACAAGCACCCTGTGTCCAGTCTTTGCCTGAGGCTGCCTGGAAGTAAAAGACAAAAAAGGAGGGAACGTAAGTGCACCGCACTGAATTTCACTAAAGTGAAGGAAATGTAGGCTTTTGTAGGCTTTTGGTTTGTTTGGATTGCCATAGTATTCAAGGGATTCAAGGAAGCCTGGTCTTGCAGGCACAGATGGAAACAGGCTATTGAACTGCTCCATCCCAATAAAACCTGCCCTTGCACAAAGCTTTCTGAGGCATGACTAAGTTATAGCAAAGTGGGAAGCCTACGACAGTCAGGGCTGCCTGAGCATGTTGAGAGGAAGATGGTTGGTTTGTTGGGAGGTTACTTTTTTGGGATGAACATGTATCTCACAGCTAATTTCTCCTGTTATCAAGGTAATAAAAAGTCACATCTGAGTATTGACTTCAGAGATGCAGGATCCTCCCATCTCTTCTACAAACACCCTGCAAATGCTACATCACACTACGTCCATGCCGCTCCCATACTGACTTGCACTCTGGCCCTGGGTTAGAGCCAAACAACTGCAGCTTTAAGTGGAAAACTCCACGGTAGAGCAAAAGAAGAAAATCGGAATTCACCCCTCAGTGCCTTTTGCAGCTTGCTTTGTAGTAAGAAGACCGAGACACCTCACGCTGCAGCTGATCTTGGCTAACAAAAGCTGTCTCAGCGGGGTCCGCCAGCAGTCACTGGCCACTTAGCAGGAGAGAGCCCGAGCTCTTTTTAGCCCGGTGATTCAGCACAAAGAAGCCTTTAGAGCTCAGCAGCAGGCATCTCGCGCCTCTTCGCATCACGCCTCTTCTCAGGTTTTAAATACAAGGGGACGAAAGTTCTCACAAACCCCTGATTCTGTCAATTCCCTGAACATACGCCTGGAATGCTCTTTCTGGCATTTAAGTGTCTTTAAATGGAAAAGATAGAGCTCAGGATTGCCTGCACCATCTCTCTTCCCGAGCCAGCGTCTTCCCCGGCGTGGCTGATCGGTCACCTCTTGTGACACCTTGCGGCTGCAGGGCAGGACGCTGATCACCCCTGAAGGGCAGCAGCGGAGCTCGGTGCGAGCAGCTGCAGGCCATGAAGGGCGAGCGGGAGGGCCTCCCTGCCAAAGGGAGGGAGGGGATCGCGGCAACCAAAGGCTCAGCCGTATCTTAGAGGGATTAGAAGTGCATAGATGGCAAGAAGGATTTTCATAACAAAAGACTAAACAGATGCAAGTTTGTAAGCAACAGTAGCTCTCTGCTTTATGGGAAAGTTACACTAGATACAAAGAAACCGCAGGAAGGAGTCTTATCCCACCCTGCCAGCTGCTGCGGGGCTTGCAGCATCCTCAGAAACAGCCCGTACCTGCTGGTCCAGGCAAGGAGCCTTCCCTAGGTAAAGGGAGAACAGAAAGTCATGCCCTAGCTGCCCTATTCATGTGAGTGAATAGTCAGTTCAGTCTGTTCAGGAAGAAATACTCAGATTTTGGAAATTTTTCCTCTTTTTTTTTGTTTCAGTTTTGATTTTTCTGTTTCCTTTGTTGTTGCTTTTGTTTTTGTTTGTTTGTTTATAATTTACCATTTTGATAAAATTATCCATGTTTTCTTTAGGGTTTAAGCTGGCTGTGGGTAACTTTGACACCCAGCTACACAACTGTCAAGGCCTAAGTGGACAACAGCTCTGAAAGTGGCTGGGAAAAATGTGAAGGCAACCCCAATATCAGCAGTTTTGCTTCTGGGAACAAAGATGCCAAAGCATCTGTGCCTGTACAGGGCTGAACAACTTTCTACTGATGTTCTGCCTGTTTGTCTCTATCAAGCTGTCTTAGGAAATGCAAGAGCAGGGAGCCACTGCTTGGTCACTCAGTGCTATAGCTCAGGGTAAAAAAAAGCACCCTGATTTCTTCCATCTGGTTTTCTGTGGGGGAAACAAGATTCTTATCTGCTAGCAGCAGAGGAAATGCTGGCTGCAGCCAGCTGCTTCCCAACACATGACCCCTAGCCCTGCCATTACTCCTATTCCTAACCTGGGGCACGCCTTTCTACCCCACTGCTGAGGCTGGGCAGCTATTTGGAAAAAAGAAATCAAGTAAAATACATGTAGGAAGAAGCAAGCACTTCTGAAGCAAAGGATAACAGATCAGTACCCTAGAAACTGTTTTTATAACGTGAATGATTAGTGAGGAAGTGTGTGTGACTTGGAGCAGAAACCCATACCCCAGTGAGTGCCATCTCTTCCAGGCTCCCCACCAAGGGCACTTTTGCTTTCTAATGCTTTTGGACAAGAGATCAGTTTAGCAGACAGCCAAGGGTGAGAACTCCTTGGAAATTAGTCACAGTAGTACTATTATTTAAATTTCTCACACATCTCTTTACCACAGCTAAGTGCCTGCAATGGATGAAAATCCAACCTCTGCTTCTCATTCTAGTTTCAAATCAGGTACATTAGCTGGGTCTGATGATCCAAGTACTAGTAGTAGTACTAGCATCTGTTGCTGCTGTTATCAACCTTCATAAAAGGTCTTTTGCCTGTCTTGAAGGCAGTTTGACAGTGAAACTGTTTCCAGCACTGAAAATGGTGTCCTCTCCATTTTGTGGTTATGTCACATTCCTGCACTTGTCAGATGATGACCCAGAAGAGGTGGCAGCCATATCAGACAGTCTTCTCTGTCCCCTGGAGTCAGCCAGGGATAAGGTTTGACTGGGTGCTATAAAAAATTGATTGGAAGACATGTGGTTAAGCTGACATCTCTGCTCACTTGTGGGATTTCATGGCACAGCACATCAGGTTGCATTTCACTGTGCAGGGCTGCTCTTCTCCTGTGCTGGTATCTCCCTGGCTTTGTCAGTGAGCCCTCACAATCGAGATCTCAGCTGTGGACATGCACAGTCTAAACCTTATCATGTGTTGTATCCTGTGTGTCTTGCTAGAGACCCAGTCGCTGTGCTCAGTAAGCTCCAGTGAAAGATCCTAGCTGGATTCTCAGGCTATAATTAAGTGAGCTTTCATAAGAATTTAAATATTTTTAGCAAGGTGGAAAAAGTCCTTTTTCATCATCTAAGGTTTAGTTCTCTCCTTCAAGTCAGCCAGCCAAGACACTTTCACCAGGGTGCTGAGTCACACAGCTGAAGATGGTACCACCTCGCCCTTGCAGGAATGAGTGTGATATCATCTGGGTTTTGAGACCTGAGCTGAAACAGCACCCGTGACATACTGCCAAATCGAGTCACTGAGACAGCCACACGGGAAGAGGCCTTGGACACAGCAAAATCACTCTCCAGCAACCCAGTCCAAAGCCTTGAGCTTGAAAGGCAACACACACACAGCTCCTTCCAGCAGCTCCTGTATGAGCTGGCTTAAACCTGCTGCTGACAGCTATTTTCATTCTCATAGATAAATGTAAGCTGTGGGTATGGCAGAGCAGTATTTGGTATAAATCAGTTAACTGAAACTCAGCCAACTTGTGTCATGGCTGAAATAAACCTGAAAGGTTTCATCACAAATATTTTATTTTTATTTCAGCAATGCTAAAATAATTAAAAGGAGAGCAAGTCTCAACACCAAAGAAAACAGCCTCTCTTCCAGAGAGACTGCTCCCAGGCACAGGACAGGCTGGCAGGATGGCAAGGCACGGCGAGGAGGAGTGCCAAGGGGTGCTGCCATGTGCCAGGGGCACTGCAGGCAAGGGCTTGTCCCTGTCCCTCCCCTCACCAGCACTTTGCTCGAGTCCCCCTCTTTCTTCTGCTCCTCACTGCATGTGGCTTTGGCTAGCTCTTCCCTAACGGACAAGGAGGTACCAGCTCCTCTGCCCCTGACCTCCTGTCTCCAGAGGTAGATTAAACTTGAAGAAATGAAGGGTTTATCCATTTCAAAGCCCCCCAACAACAATCTGCAGGTGAAAAGGCCTCAAAGGATTGCTCATCATGCTACCACATGGAGGAGGTAAGTTTTTACAGTACTGTTGAGGGAGGAGTTGTAGTCCCCACACAAGCTGTCAGCTGCAAAAAACCAGCATGGATAAAGGATCATCATTTTGCTTTATTCCTCTCTGCCTGGATGACAGGTATCTGATGTGCTGGTATCTCCCATCACTGGAGTAAAGAGCAATTTCCATTCTGTGAGCTGACTGACATGCACTAGGAGGAAGTGACCTATACCCCAGGAGTGCACACTTCTCTCATTTTGCAATGGAAGGAGCCTGAAAACCTTCCTTGAAGAACAACATCTGAAATTAGGTGAGGCTATAGTAGGTACAACGTGGCTGAGGGGGAACGCAGATCCATGAAGAGTCCATCCAGCAGTGTCTGGTGGCTGTGTATCCCCCAGGGTGTCACATTCCTGACCTTCCCAGCAGCAGCTGTGAGTAAGCCATTAACTGTTTGCCATAGTAAGCTGGGCTGAGGGCTCCTGAACAATGCCTGATTCAGCTCAGTAGGAAGTTCATTCAGCTCAGGCTGGCATAGACCTGTCCTCTCCACAGACCTGACCTCACAGGGACAGCCAAAACCCCTTCCAGAGCTACAGCCCTTCCAGGCTTCCATTTACCATCTTTGTGTATTTTAGGGCAGAAACCCTGCCTGAGTCACCTCTCAGCAGGGTTTATCTGAAAGCAGGACGTCAGGGACTTGGGTCATGCCCTCTTGGAAAAGTGGAGAGCCCCTTGAGAAGATTATCCTGCAGATCTGTTCTCACTCACCTGCTCAGCCAGCACAGCTGCCTTGCCTTCCCCACAGGAAGCCTTTCCACTGGAAGAGAAAACTCAGTGCTGCTTTCTGAATCCCACAGGGTGCAAGAGAAATCCATCTGGAGGGGAAAAAAAAGAAGGAATAGAGTGTGCAAGTTTTGCAGACAGCTTTTGCAGGCACCTGACATCAGTTTCACACCTCTGTCCTGCCTGCAGCTGCTGCCAGAAGTTTTTTGCCATTCCCACGTCTGTCTTAGAAGAATTTGTCTCTCTGCTGTTTGGAGATTGTGGGCACCAGCAGCAGCTTGAGAACAGTCTTGGACCTCAGGAGCCTCAGCTTTACCTGGTTGCTGCATAGGGCTGTCACCATAAGGAAGTCACTGAGCCACTGGCTGGGTTCCTCCTGCACTGAGCTGCACGAGCAGCACAAAGCTGGGCAAATTCAACCAACAGCTTCTCAGGGACTCAGCTCATATCTAGTGCCAGTGGTCATGGAATGGCCTACATATATCCTTTCATCTTCTAGTTAGAAACAAAACACGAAAATTATCCTTCCTCTTACCCTGCCTCCCACAAGAAAAGGAGTAAGGAGAGCACAGATCCCTGAAGGTTATGGAGAGTGGTTAAATACTGTCACAGACTGACCAAGCACTGCATTCAGCCATCCCTGCTCTCCCTCCAGGGTTTCTTCTGCCTAACAGCAGTGGTCAAATCATGGTGCTCATATCTCCCATGGGCATATTCTGCAGCAGAGTTTTGATCCATGAAGTGGGTGTCAGCTTCATCCAATGCCATAATTTTGAAGGTGAGATTGCAGGTTCCCTCCTCACCCTAATTTGGAGATGCCCTGAGGCAGACAAACCCACACACTCACACAGAGGCAGCAGGGGGATTAGGGACAGATTTTTGAAGCCTGTGTCTGTTCTCCTGATGCTGAAGGAACCAGGATCTAGCTAGCAGAGCACAGTGCTTTCCTCATGCAGCAGAGCAAGCTGTGTTTTGATCCCAGAGATTTGGGTTCTTTCAATTATTCTTGCAAGTCAAATCAAATGCTTTGCAACTTACTTCATGAGGTACCTGTGGGAACAGAATCTGACATGCTGCATCTCTCCCTAAAACCAGCATGATCCTACTGCAGTGGAAGTTTGGGGGATTAGTAGCACTTAATGACACAGTTTTTGAGTAGTATAAATATTCCTCGTACTCAGGCTGAAGAGTCACAAGTTAATGACAAATATTTGTTCTCTTTAATGTGTGTACCAAGGGAGAAGCGCCCAGCTCCTTCCAGCTTTCCTCCTCCATCCCTCTGGCAGCTTCAACACCACCTGCTCTTAGAGCAAAGTGGGCACAGAAATAAAATCCATGCTGATTTTTGGACAGGCAGGCAATACAGGCTTGTGATGTGAGAACATGCACTTTATTTTTAAGTATAGTGAAGAACTCGGGCACACCTTGTTGCAGATGGACTGATACCCTTCACTTGAAACAAAGAAGTATCAATATTCTTAATGATATAAAACATCAAATTTAAAAAGTTTGATAGTAAATGCAACAGTGATTTAACAAACTCAATAGCAAGGCACACTTGGTTATTTGCTGCACACAGGACAGAGTAAGACAAAACTGTCAGGGAGACTCTCCCTCTGAGTCCTGAGGTTCAGAAAGGACTCTCTTGCATTCTAAACTCCTACTTTGAGGGGAGTTTAGATCCAGCGTTGGATCCAGACTTAGTCCCAAAATTGGTCAATGATTTATATGTAAAGGATTTTACATGTACAACCAATCCTTTTAATCACTTAGCTAAGATTTCAAAGTTTCAGAAAATCTAAAAAAAACCAAAAATTAGGTCTTTCTTCCAGGCTGCCTTTCCTGTATATTGCTATTATTCTATCATCTTTCCTCCAGGACCCCACCCCTCAAAAGCATCATTGCTCAAATTCCCCAGGAGCCAGGACCAGCCTCACAGGCTCCTGTGCTTCACCTCACTCCTCAGCTGTCAAGGACCCTGAGTACTCTCCTCTGCCTCCCAGGCTGTCCCAAAAATGGCTCCTACTCCCCAGCAGCTCTTCTCCTCCTTGTCCTCCTCCTCATCATCATGTGTTCACCCCTTTCCTTTATCTGTAAAGACAGATATAGCCTGTATCTTCTTTTGCCAAAGCCTGTAACTGCTGGATCATCCTGCCCTTCTCTGCTCTGTTCCCACTAAGGAATCAGACAAAAAAGAAGTTTCTGCTTTTCTTGTGTAGCTTTCAGATTAGGAGAAGGTTTCAACACAGTCCATCACTGGTGCAAACACCTCAAAGTGAGGACACTGGAAAGGCTGGCTGGCCAGTTGGTCTCACCCTGCAAGGCATGGCCAGAGCAATCACCAGCTGATGGAACAAGACACATTTGTGGCCCTGGGGCTTCAGACTGAAACACCACGGTCCAGAGAGGTGACCAGATCCCAGGCTCTCAGGGATCTATGGTGGCAGGGAAATAGCAAGAAAAGAAACCCAGAGGGTGCTTTTCAATGGCAGTGTCACCAGTGTGCTGCTGAGCCATGTGCACCTCCCAGTGCTGCCTGCTGCAATGGGATGGCAGAGATGGTCTTGTGTGGCCATGCTGGGACCCCCTGCAGCAGCACGTGGCTGGTGTAGTCACATCCCACTTCCCCATCCCAGGGTGTCCACAGCACCCTTCAGATGTGGAACTAGGCCCATCATTTACACCCTTTGGGTTCCAGGGGGTGCGTGGTTCGAGTTTCTGGTTTGCTTTGCCTTTTCTTTTTATCCAGGGGTGAATGAGAAGTTCTTTATGCTGTAATTATGGGGGACAGTTGAATATCTACAGCCTTGCTCTGCAAGACAGACATGTATTATCAGTGCTCTCATTGAAGTTTATATGTGCATGGTCTGTGGTATAATGGGGTCCTGATCCACATGAGGGTCTTCAGTGAGCTGCTGCAATATGAATGGTAACAGGTACAGGTGATATATAATGTTCAGAAAAGATTCATGTCTTTGAAAGTTCAGGATTGATGCTGCTCCAGTACAGAGAATAAATGGTCTATGTAAACTTCATCCTCAGTTTTCCATTAACTTACATTTGCTGTTGTTTCTGCTCCACGTAAGTAAAACTGATTGAAACTCATGAAAAGATCATGAATAAAATATATACACTGTTGTGGATATCTAAGGTTTAACACCTTTGAATATTGGTGCCAAGATTTGGATCCTTTTTTAATTACTCTTTTTGTAAGGCCAGACTTGAAAAATCTGTGATTTAGGAAACACTTTACAGGCAAATTATTAAATTTTCCTAAAAAAAAAAAAAAGAAAAAAAGAAAAAACTCTCCTGGTAAAGAGCTTCACTGGATACTCTTTGAGAGGCCAAACAGTTATTCAAATGTTGTTATCATTGTATGAAAAGGTAGAGCAACTCTAGCATGATTAATTTTTCATGTATTGAGTAGAAAGGGATAATTAGAGTGTGCTTCATACCAATAGACTGCAATGGCTTTCTAATTAAGTAGATGACTGTAGAGCTAATGAGATTCAAAATTAATTTTTATATATTAATTTGTCCAGACCTATTTTAAGAACCATGAAGACAGATTGGTCAGAAGCATTCTTTTGATGTCAATCAGACTGCTATTTTGGAAATAGGCATTCTATCACAAGGGTGGCTCTTTTGCAATGGCTTTTGCCTCTACCTGGTGGCTGGAAGATGAATTGCATGATTCCCAGGGGTTTTTTGGTTGAAGGCATGCAGTATTTTGGATAAGAATATATATAAGCATGAAAAGCACTCTAAGCTTTTACTATCTGAGGACTCATCTTTTTTCCCCACTCCACAGTTGGGTGAAGTAACTATTGGAAAGGACTGGTCGTGTGAATATGTGAATAAATAAGGTACATTCATCTCAGTTAGCATCAGCAGTCATGACTTACATATCTGTAAGATTCGTCAACAAACTGGTGTTAACAGACACGCAAAACCCAAAAGATACAGTCAATTCAATTTTCAAAAGGCACTGGGGAAATCCTTCAACAGCAGCTTGTGAAATAGCTGCCACGGATTAAGAGAGAAGGTTTTCATGTGAGCAAGAAATTGGCAAAACCCAGGAATACACCAGCATTATTCACAGGGAAGGGAGTCCCAGCTGGAGTCCTACACTGACATATGCTGCGGCTCCTCTGAGCAACCAGTTTCTACAAAATCCACAAACGAAGGTTTAATAGACCTATTATGGGAATAATAGACCTTCTGGGATATTGAGTACAGTCAGTCAACTATATGCAGCTGTCCAAAATAATAAGGACAAAAGTTACTTCAGCAGTTGCAGAAGGGTTTCAGAATACACAGAAACTGGACAATAAAGTGGGCAGGTGAAATTGCAGATAAAAACAGAATAGTTTAAGCCAAACCCATTAGCAAACCCAATTGTAGCTTCCAATGTGCAGAGATAAAATCTGAACAAGCTATTGCAAATCAAAACAAGATGCACAGTTCTGGGGCCCCATTTCAAGGCAAATATAAATGTGAAAATATGTTACAGAAAAAACTGTAGCCATTAGCCCTGAAAATAAATAACTTGGGGCGGGGCGGCGGGGGGGAGTGTGTGCATGGAGCCTTGAGCAGGGTGAAGAAAGGGAGCAGAAAACATTGTCTGAGGGTGTTTGCAACCCCGAGCAGGTGGCAGATGCTACAGAGAAGTAAGAGGAGGGCTTCTCACACAATGAATGCTGAAGTTTCACAGCAGTTTGTGGGAGGATGACAAAGCTTGCACAGTTCAGAAAGCAATCAGCCAAATTCCTGGAAGAAAAATCCATTTGGCACTATTAAAAATCAAGGTGTTATTTCTGGTCAGGGAGTCTTTGGACCACAAATAGCTGCAGTCTGCAAGCACTTCTGTGAAACACCAGCACTTTCTTGTCATCTCCTTTTGCTCTGCCTGCAGGACCTGTCACTACCAGAGATGGGGTAACAAGCCAGGAAGCTCTTTGGTCTGCTTATTCTCAATTTTTTTTTGGTATTATTTATATGCATTACATTCCACATTTGAAGAAAAACACCAAAGGTTACTAGGCATTTGCTGGAACACATCTCGTCTCCCGCTAGATGACATTTCAAACCTTAGCAGGAGTCATCTACAGTGTCTATAACAGGAATGGAGACAGCTAGCCAGAAAAGCCTCAACTAAATGTGAAAGAGGGCTAAAATCCTTTCTATTACTAAGTCCACAGTGTAGAACAAGTGCTACACGGAGAAACTGCAACAAATTCCCATAGTACGTGTACTTAAGAAGTCTGTATAGCATGTATAGCCCGCCTTATTTCTGGCCCTCTTGTGAGCTTGACTTTGCAAAGGCAGTAAAGTTCATTTAATTTGGTGTCTGTGTATTTTTGTGTGAGTAATTAGTAGGAATAATTTTTAAAATCATCACAACTTTACATTTCTACTGTACATTTTTACAGTTTGGGATTATTTTCCTTCATCAGACCCAGTATGGCTCAAGCTGCTCTCTTCCTGTGAGTGTAGGCAAAGCCTGCCCCAGACATGGAAACGACCCATTAGAGGGTCTTGTCTGCCTGCACATTTCAGTCAGATTGTGTCTCAGGGCACTCAGTGCTCCCACAGCACCAAAACCCTGATCATGGTCCATGGTGAGCTCTGGTGCTTCGCAGGCTCAGCCCAAGAGGTGCTGAGTACCCCCTGCCATGGCCACCCCACCTGTGGGCATGGTCTTCACTGCACAGCCAGCCTCAAGCAACACCAAGAGGAAGAGAACAGGTCTGTGTGGCTTTCAGATAAGCCAATGGCACCAGATAAACCCTTGCAATGACACTGCTAGTTATAGGAATACAGAGGCAATCCAACCCAAGCAAAGAAACTGGGCTCAGACCTGCCAGCAGACATCCTGCCAGCTGTGACTATCACATCCCAGCATATCTCAATTAGCAAAACCGTCAGTGATAATAGGACAACCTAGATGAACCCCACCAGTGAGGGCTGCCAGGAAGGTCCACCCAGCACTTGATGTGTTTGATGTGCCATCTGCTTCTGATCGACAGAATACTTTGGAATTACCTGGGAATACTTTGCCTCGTACTGCAAGCTCATGCCCCAAGCAGTTCCAGTTGCTGGGATTCAGACTCCAAGGGAGAGGGAAAACCACAGAAAACTACTTGATTAGGAGCAGCCATGTCTCTTGGATCATCCAGGTTTCACCAGCTCGGTGTTACAGGAGGATGGGATGACTTGGCACAGGTTGACTGCAACCCATGACACCTATCCTGAAAAGTTCAGTACCAGGTAGGAATCCTGCCAAATTATGAGATTATTGTGATTTTCCACTTTGCAACCACTTTCTACTGCAGCATTATATCTCAGTAAGTCCAAGGATATTGGTTTCAGATGGGGCCAGAAGAAAGGGAACACTAACTGATGCTCCCTCCTGGCAGTTTCATCCCTCTCTTCTGTTCTGCCTCAGTAATTTACCTCACTCTATCTTCCCTGCCCTGTTTTATCCTGCTTTTTCCCACTGTTTGCTGTCCTGTTTTGAACCACAGAATGGTTGAATTTGTAAAGGACCTCCAGAAGTATCTGGTCCAAGCCTCTGGTCAAAAAAGGTCATCTACAGCTGGTTGGCCAAGCCCGTAGTCAGATGGCCTTTGAGTATCTCCAAGGACAGACACTCCACAAGATGGAGACTCCAGGGCAGCCTGTGCCAGTGCTCAGTCACCCTCTCAGTGAGAAGGTATTTCCTTGATGTTCAGAGGGAACCTCCTGTGTTTCAGTTTGTGCCCATTGCCTCTGACTCTGTCACTGGGCACTGCTGAGAAGAGCCCAGCTCCGTCCTCTCTGAGCCCTCCCTTCAGGTATCTGTATAACCTGATGAGATCCCCCTGAGCCTTCTCTCCTCCAGGCCGAACAGTCCCGGCTCACTCAGCCTTTCCTTACAGCAAAGGTGCTCCAGCCCTTTCATGGTCTCCATGGCCCTTCTCTGGGCTGTCTCCAGCATGTCCAGGTCTCTCCTGTACAGGGGAGCACAGAACTGGGCCCGGTGCTCCAGCTGTGGGCTCTCCAGTGCTGAGCAGAGGGGCAGGATCCTCCTGACATCCTCCTCCTGGGAATACTCTGCCTAGTGCAGCCTGGGAGGACACCAACAGCTCGCTTTGCACTCCACTGCATAAGACCAGGGGAACAGCACTGCAGAGCTCGCCTGAGAAGACATGTTTCATTGAAAGAACTCTGATAGCCACCAAGTTCCTACCAATGATTTGCAAGGCTAAACACATCTTTATTTTAGAAAAATGCTGCCTTGAGGCTGAACAAACCATCTGATCAAAAGTTACAGTATATGAAAAAGGCAAGGCCTTTCCAAGAGAGCCTTGCCTCAATCCGTACAATAGGTGGAGATCATGGATTAGGACAGGAAGCAATTTTGGCAGTAGAACAGTAAAACACAGATACAGGGCAAAATGCCTTCAGCAACCCAAATACTCACACATCTCTGGCATCTGCAGGTTTTATACAGCATGCAGTTGGGTGAGAAAGCAAAGAAAGAATATGAGAATATCCTCTTCTTCCCTTCATCCCCCTTCCCAAGAAGCAACCCATTAACACCCAGTGATATCCACCAATGAGAAGTCCAGCATCCCAGCACTATGCTCCATGACTACCCCAGGACTCTTCTCTGTCCCAGTCTGTGCTGACAGCATGCTCTGTGGGTTAAAATTTTCAGAATAAGCCAATTTTGACAACCTTTTTCATCAGTGACAGTGGCAGCTGTGGGAATACTTTTACTTCCAAGTCTCTCAGCCTCCTCATAGTTCAGAAGATATTTCATTTTCCACCCACTGTGGGTGGAAATGGAGATCAGCACTTTCTAATGTTAGAGCAATGCTCTCTGCATGAGTAGCAAAGAGTCCCAGTGTTTCACCCACAGTCTGCAAAACCCCAGGGCACCCTGCATTTCTCTAACATGATATTGCAGAAGGTGCAACTGACTGTAGAGGCAGCAGCTAAGGGTGATGCTGCACACCACAGTAGGAATGGTTAGAGATATTCCCAGAGGATTTTTTTTCACCTGAAAATATGTTTTGGGCCCCTGAGGACAATGAAATCATCAAAATGGCATTTATAGCTGAAGGTCAGGTCAGGAATTATAGAATCATCAAGGCTGGAAGAGACCTTTTAGATCATCAAGTCCAACCATCAGCCCAGTACTACCCCTAAACTACTAAACTGGTAAGGAGAAGCAGGCAGGGTGGGGGAGGTGCTGTTTTGACTCTGCAGAGCCCTGTGAAACCATTGCTGTGGCATGACTGATGGTGGGATTTGAAACCAAAGCTGCTCTGTGGAAATCATCTTGTGTGACTGTTGTTTCTTTGAGGGCTGTGAGACCCATGTCTGTGGGTACAGGGAAAATCAGCCTGGCAGCAGAGGTGGAGTTGGAGCACATGCCTGACAGCCCAATGAGCTCCCCATTCCCCCAGCCTGTGTAAACAGGGATAATTTTTGTCCTTTTTCCAGAAGATTGCCTAGAATATCTGAAGATAAGGCTGTTTTGGGGCATGCCAGATAGAACAGGAAATGATTCCTGGCTGTAACTAAGCACGAATGAGGGTCTCTTGTATCCACGTGGCAAATCCTCCCACAGCCACAGTGGTGCTGCCAGTGAGACTGCTGTGTGCTGAAGGGCTCCAGTCACTGCAAATAAGCTTCACCAATTTTACTTAAAAAGCAGAATTTGGACTGCTTCCCAGGTTATAATTACCTATATATAAATATAATGATAATTACGCTACCTAAGACCTCAGAGCACAAAGCTGACAAGTGATGACAACTAAATTCATTAAGAGTGCAAATACTCTTCCTCTCCTTTATGAAACAACACTGAGTGATCTCTGAAGAAGTCCAGCAACCAGAGACATAGTTTGTTCATAAGTGGTGAGCCTGGTGAAAGCTGCTGGAGAGGCAGGACAATGAACTGTGCTGCTCAGTAGCTAGCAGAGCAGAAGAAAATAGAACAGCTAAGACACTAGATCTTGAAAATACAATGTGTTTCATACATTTGGAGTGAAATCTGTCTTTCAGTTTGTTTAAACTGGGAAATAAATCAGGACATGGGCCATTTTTCATCACAGAGCCCAACTGGTACGGCATGGCGTGCTCCCAGAGAACAGCCCTTTTACCTTTCCCAACATACACAGAGTAGCTCTGTCCAAATTTCTCACAGGGCGTAGTCCCAAGGGCTGTGCAAAGCCCAGCCTGGCATGGGCTGACCAAGGAGGTGAGCTGGCACAGGCAAAGCTCAGCCTGGGAGCTCAGCAGCAGTGTAATGCACACAACCTGGGCCTGCTCCCTCTGGATGCCTGCAGATGGACATGGTGTCTCTGTGTACCCATCCCAGAGCCAGAGAGAGCCTAAAACTGAGGCCCAGCACAGTATTAGTGAGGCTTTTTAAAGTGGCTTTTCAAACACTTGCTATTTTTCCACATTCAGAGTTGCCAAGCCTCAGGGATGCTGATAAACTCTCAGAAATATGTTACAAAATGCATCTATGAGAAAAAATTACTATTCCTAGGTCTCTTGGAAAAAGATGAAAAGAGGTTATGGTGCAGAGTGTGCTTCCAGTCCAGGACTAGAAACCAAGACTCTGTCTTTCTATTGAATTCTACGTATGAAATAAAACTAAGAAAAGGGGGGACATAACAGTAGTCATAATATCTCATGTGCAAATCCTACGGTGATTAGGAGAGGTGCTAAATGCTGACTTCACCTTCTCTTGCTGAAACAGCCACAAAGCCATAAACCCCACCATTATCTGAGCAACCTCTTATGCTGACTTCATATTCCCACATTAAGCATTTCAGTTAATATTTTTATTTTTCCAACAGGGCAACTAATTCCCTGCCTGCAAGTGTTTCATTAGAGCTGTGTGTTTCCTCCCCTAAGAGGCTGAAATCCCTTGTCTTTGAATGTAATTGAACTTCTGGAAAATGAACAGTTTAGACCAAAGTCACAGTGTCCTTGCTTTCTCTCCACCTTCATGCCCATCCACCAGAAGCTCTTTGAATACTCTCTCATAGTAGTTGAAAGAATTTTCCTCCATGCTTTTCTTCTGCAAATGCTGCTGTGTCCAATGAGGCCATGGCAAGCTCATGAAAAACAGGCTACAAAGTCCTACTGCCAGGAAGGAGCTGAGCAGAAGGTGGCTGGGTGTGTAGATATTACAAAAATAACCAGTACTGTTTAATCTAATGGCATCAAATTTAACCAGCTTCTGGAGAAGAATCTCTTGGTGCTGAGCAAGTAGGCAATATAATGGCAGATGATGCTTGGTGCTGATAAAGACAAAATAACAGAGATTGGAGGAAAAAGCCTAATCCTGTCTCTATGTAAGTCATAAAAAATTCAGAAAACATTAGTTCACTCCAGCAAAAAAAGATTTTGGAGGCATTAAAATCCCCAAAAACCAGTATTTCAATATGAAATGGATGTCTAAATAGTAGAGAGAGCTGAAGGAAATACTAGGGGAGAAATTGGACCAGTCTGGATTCTATCATCATATTACAAAGATCCATGTGTAGGTACTGAGGAGTAGCTACTGATGGTGGTGTAAGAACAGTATCCCCATATTCCCATGTAAACACAGATCCTGCCTACCCCATGAGCAGTGCAGTCCTGCAGACTTCTCCACAGCCAGAAGCATCTCTATCAGTACTTGAACTCTACTGCTTAATCTACTCATCTTCTGTCTCACCTCCTTGCTCCTCACGGTTCCTGTAGCACCACCAGTAACTGCTCCCTGGTGACCACATCTGGGTGTTTGTAATGCATTGTTAGACTTCAGTCCCAAACACATCCCTCAGTCAAGCTAGAATGTCTACCAAGATAGTGTTTCCCTTTTGTACTCTGATCTTATTAATTAGTCCCCTAATCCCCTGATTGAGCTGGCAAAGCAAGGAAATCTGTCCTACTGCACCTTTACTTTGATGAGCTGAAAGCAAATATTCAGCAAACTCTTGGGCAAAGCCACAAGAGGTGACTTTTTAATCTGTTTGTACATCATAAGGTGAGACCCTGTGAGAAAGAAAGGGCAAGTCCTGCAAAACAAACAGCAAAAGGTAATTTCCAAGGGTTTGTTTTTCACTCAGTACCTCAGTTAATGTATAGGAGAGATATGCCAAGTACAGAAAAATACATCAGTGTGCAGACTTGGGCTTTCTCTTCTGCTTACTTGAACTGGATGATTAGTCTCACATTTTATTTACTAGTTTGTTACAGTGTGTGTTACAGAGCTTGTTATTATGTAGAACTACATTTCTGATGCATTAATCTCTATATCACTTCCTTCATAAATAACAATCAAGCCTTATTCAGCTTTTATTTGCTCTTGGCCACCGTGCAATTTTTGAACATGAAATTTGCTTTTCCATTGGCTTATTTGTCATTTTGCATGTTGTAACTAGTGGAGCCTTTAGCTAAAATGAGGAGGAAAAAAAATACCCAAACCAATTTAGAGTGAGGAAACTCACAGGCAGTGTTTGAGTAGGGTGGAGCTGAGCTCCTTAGGGTAAATTATAAATGGATGGTATGAAGTCTAAAGAAATAAACAAGTTCCAACACTGCATTGCTGCTGTATCCACTGAGGATTTAAAAAGAGGCAACAGTATGATTTGCTACAACAAATGCCAAGAGAGCTCTAAATTGTTTCTACTCTTTCTGAAAAGAAAAGCTACATACAGTCAAGAAGCCTTGAACATAATTCCTGTAATAAGGATCCCAGCATTTTGAAATCCATTCTTGGCTTTAAGAAGAATGAATGTTAGCAATGAAAGCATTTTCTGGACCACTTCCAAACCTGTGTGGTTCCTGCAATAGGTGAAGGATCAAATTTCACCATATGGAGCTTGAACTAGTTCTTCTGTTCCTAAAATAAACTCAGATTCAATATGGAAACATAAATTACTTTTGCTCATTTGACCATTCTTGGGCTGGACATGGAACAGATTCACATGGGGACTGGAAGTCCAAATGCCTGTTCACAGAGAAATTTCTCATGCTTTCTTTCAGTAGTGATTGGAGAAGTAGTCTAAAATCCTGGGTTCATCCAACTTAAATTCACTACAACGATCCTGTCAGCTCCTGTCCTCAGAGTAGTTTGCACACTATAGCAGGATGAGGTCTCCTGGAGGAGCTTTGAGCAGACAGAGACCCTCTCTGTGGTGCCCTGTCCCAGAGAGCCAGGGGTGACTCGGATGGTGACAGACCAGGGCTCCCACCTGGCTCCTGCCACAGGCAGGGGAAACCTTCAAAACTGAGGAATTCCTCTTTTTTTCACTTTCATTTCTTATTAGGCTTTGTCTGGGATCACAGAAGATTGCTCTCTGCTGATGTGCAGTCCCAGACAATGAAGACACCCAGCTGTGAGGGTAGGATGTAAGAGCAGCCAGCTCAGGAAGTCTAAAAAATACAGAGTTATTTGTTATTTGGGTTTGGCTTGGTTTGGTTTTTTTCTTATCTCATATGCTGTTAGTTTATTTGAAATAACGGGTAATAAATAATCTTTTCCTCCAATATCTAGTATTATTCACTTCTAATGTGTGGCACAAAACATCCAGTTTCTTTCCTGCTGCTGGAAAATTGTAAGGTTGTGGAATAAACTGTGGTTAAAGGCTGTTTTATTACTAACTGTTGTGGTTTCTTAGATTATTTTCTCAAAGTGTTACTTTAGCAGGAATAGATCATTGGTGCATTTGTGAAGTAACTAAAGGCATGAAAATGTTATACATGTATCAATTTATGTTAACACTATGTATATAGAGATCTTGTGCAAGATATAGGTTGTGTTGCATGAATACCTAAATTTGAGGATAAATTTTCTTCTTCTTCCCCCAAGCAAGAGTTTAGAAGACAAAACCCCTGGTTTGGAGGGGTGGGGGACACAGTGCATATCGCTTTTTTGCAATATACTTCACAAATCCAATGACAAAAAAACTTTTCACCACTCTTGTTTTTTGTTTTTTTGGTTTTTTTTTTTTTTTTTTAAGTGAACTATTTTAATGCAGCATTACTGAATATGAATTTTTAAGTCTTTCCTCAAACTACTGGTGGGCCAAGATAAGAAAAGCTCCATCTCCTTCTATAGAAGCACCTCTTCCACAGAGATGGATTTACACTGAATCACTTTATTCCCAACCTAAAAAATACTTTTGGATCTAGATGCAGGCAACCCCAGCTCTGCATGAGCCATCCTCTGGGCTACAGTCTCAATTAAGGAATGATTCTTGATCTCTCCTCTGGTCTTGTAAGCTTCATGCTTTAGGAAAATTCCTTACAATTTAACTACTAATTTTTTTTAAGCTAAGCACTGAATGAAGGTGGGTAACAATTCCATTCTTCTTTTATTTCTCAGATTTTTTTAAAAAAATTCACTTTGGAAAGAAACTTGAAATATTTCACTCCTAGACAAGTTGAAACAGAGCTCTTTTTTTTTTTTAGCTGTGAAATGAATATGTCATCAATTGGTACTAATGAAACAAAGGGTCAAGGAAAACCTCACCCGCTTGCAATTTTTATGGATGTCACTCATCAGGGTGATGTCAGTATGATTTCTTCTATAGGAAAAGGAGAGCTTATATGAGAAAATCTGCAAAATCAGACACAAAGTATCTGGTTTTCTTTGAAGGATCAGCCTTCACTAAAAACTTGCCAGATAAAACAAGAGAGACGAGTAAATCTGTTTTTGTTCCCCACCTTGAGTCGCCTTTACCAAACGTTCTGTTTCACTGTTGCCTTCTCTGGCTCTTCTGGACCCACAGAAGCAGCAGCAGAAACAGATCCCCCCAGCCCTGACCTCTGATCTGACAGCGACCCCTGTTTCCATACAGAGCAATGTGGGAGCAGGCATGAGTCACTTCACCACTGAAAAGTCATTTGAGTTGCCAGACTGTTAAATAAACCATTCTTTTTGTTGGAGCAGTGAGTCAGTCATAAAAACTGTATTCACCATTTTGGATTTGAAATCTATTTTAATGACAAAATAATATGACAAATGGTGTAATGCATGTAAGGAACAATGAGGATAATACATTTAATTGGAAAACAGTGAAACATCACATCAGCAAGATGAAATTGACTGGAAATAGAAGGCAGGTCATACAAAAAGGGAAAAGATGGAGGATTTTGTGTAATCATACACAAAATTGGTTTATACAGAAGATATTACAGTATCTTCCCAACTCACAGTTGCCTCTTATTGCAATAAAAAGAAAAGAAAAAATTTAAACTGGATCTTCTTACAAATCTATTTTATCCTGCAATATGTACTTGGATCTCATTTTTGAAGAGCCAAGAAAATATTTTTTTTTTTGGTAACACAAAGTAATTTTTCAAATTGTGGGCATTAAGCATAGCAGCAAGAAAATGTAGAGTGAAGCAAGGAAAGTATGGACTTAAACTAAAGTTTCCTTATGCAAATCCCAAGTTAATATTGATTAACCCAGCTACCAAGGGAGTTGCTTTGTTTCTGGAGTATAAAGCAGGTCACTGCATCCAGTTAAACTCACTAAACGAATGGAAGCTTATGTTTAATTTTTTTAACTTTCTTTTCATGAGCGATCATTTTCATCAGGGGATATGCAAAGCCAAGTAAGCTTCTAAAATCCATTTTAAAAAATCTTTAATTGAGTAAAGCTGAATCAGCAAGACATCTTCCAAAAACCCAGTTTACAAAGCTCTTTTTTCTCCTGACAGACATACTGGCAATCATCCAGGAGGTTGGTTTTCTGATTTTCTGGGGTTTTCTCTTTCCTTCTTTCCTTTCCTTGCACTAATGCATTTCAGGGGATGAAAGCCACTGAAACAATTAGTTACATGTAGGAGCTGGGAGGCAACTTTCAGAGCATTCTGTCACTGTCGGTTCAGGCTCTTCAGCGCTTATAAGAAGACAATGAGTAAAACAAAGTTTTGCAAAATCCCAGTCAGCAACCTTGGGCTGCTCGTTGTTCACCACCCCATGTCTTCTTCCTGCGTAAAGCTTTTGGACGCGGGATCTCTGCAGGTTACCACCGGTCCTTGCCGCCGACGGCAGGCGGGCGAGCACCGCAGGCGGGTGTCCCGCATCCCGTGCCGCGGCCCTGCGCCGCCCGCGCCTTCCCGCCGCACCCACCAGGGGCCACTGCAGCCGCGGGGATGCGGCCGCAGCTCGGGCACATCTCTCCGGCGTCTACACCGCTAAGGGAAGAGTAGCGCGACACAAAGTATTTAGCATAAATTCATAGATTTGACATTATAATCACCAGTGGAACATTTCCATGTGGAGTTGGGCTTTGCTTCCTCCCACGTAAGTCTGCGTCCTGTTTATCATTATTTGCGATTGCCCCAAAGAAATCTTTAACTCAAGGCTCGGGATCCTGCCGGCTGCTTTGCGTGTTTCAGAGCAAGGCGTGAGCGCGGCAGCAGATCTCGCGCCAGGATACCGGCAGTACCACCCTGGGCCCCCACAAGATGCTCAGTTTGCCCTGCAAAGTAGTTTCACTTTATTTTTCCCCCCCCCCTCCATAGCGAGATCTTAATAAAATGAATTTAAATTAATTTCTGTTTAACTTCGTCCTGGACGACGGATCTGAGACGACAGGTGGCTGCTGCGTGGGGAAGCGGCCGAGGGTCGCCGCCCGTGGAGCTCCGTCCGCGCGGGGCAGCGGAGCAGCCGCAGCGGGACCTGCTCCGAGCCCGCACGGCCCCGCCGGGGCGGGCAGCTCCCCCG